>QYAH01000377.1:0-64109 GCA_003988945.1 Chaetoscypha palmicola | reverse complement strand
CTAGTTGATTATATATAATTAAGAGATAACTAGCTAAGAGAGTATAAGGGAGAAGTGCTTAAGTATATAAGAGAAGCTTAGGCTAGCCGAGTCTAGTTACATGACGTTAGTTAGTATAGTCAGCTGACATAGTCAGCTGATATTAGTCCCGTACTAACTCCGTATAATATATCCTCATGTTCCTAATACTAAGACACTAACTAATCTATAGAAGAGTATATCTTATTAGCTAAACACTTATATTAAAGCTAAAGGTAGATTAATAAAGTATTAGATTAGCTTCTAATTATAATTAAAATTATAAGATTAGCTTTATATTTAAGTAATATATAGTTAATTATATTAAGGTAGGTAAAATAAGCGAGTAGCGCTTAATTCTTAGAACCGACTATATATACTCTTAATTACCCTTAAGCCTCTTCTACTAGTATTATTCCTAATATTATATCTATAGACTAAATTATAATATATCTTAGAACTTTTTAATACATTTATCTATCCTATTTAATATACTATACTCGAGTTCTTCCTATTTTACAACACACTCTACGGCCTAGTCCTTACTATCATCGATTAATACAAATATACTATAGTGTATAAAATACTAACAGATAATAGATGCGTAGCGATTAATACAAATGTACTATAGTGTGCGAAATACTAACAGACAATAGATACGCAGCCATTAATACAAATGTACTATAGTGTGCGAAATATTAACAGACAATAGATACGCAGCCATTAATACAAATGTACTATAGTGTGCGAAATACTAACAGACAATAGATGCGCAGCGATTAATACAAATGTACTATAGTGTGCGAAACACTAACAGACAATAGATGCGCAGCGATTAATACAAATGTACTATATTGTGCGAAATAGGACGAGACAATAGATTCCCAGCCTATAGCTTATAGATTATATTTGATATACGACAGTCGATTTATCCTCCTATAGTGACTAACTCTAAAGCTCGTTCCTTATTCTCAGTTGATACAAATATACTATATTATGCGAAATAGGACGAGATAATCCCTATAGATGTTTTAAGTCTATAAATATAGTAAAATGTATACTATTTATAGTATTAATCCTACTAATATAGTACTAGCTACTATATTCTTATTCTAGAGCCCTTTTCGAGTTATATAATTAGTTATATAATAACTATATTTGTAGAGTAGGAGTTTTAGGCTTCTTAGAGTATTATAATTAATTATATATTATTATAAGACGTTAGGCTATATATACTGTAGGTGGTTATAAAGGATTGTGTAGAAAGCTGCATTGCTAAGACTACGTGCCTACGGCACTGTAGGTGTAGTGATTATATAACACCGCGTGATAATATCCCCCTTACAAAAGGGTCCTCCGTCCCGGTGGACAGGAACAAAACTCGTAAAAAACTACCAGATACTAAAAATCGATTGACAGCGTCCAAAATTGCCAAAGCCAAGGTTATTGATCACTAACTGTCGACACTAGAAAAGCCTAAAAGCTCTAAACCTCTATAGGGAATAGACTACAGCTTTCTCTATCTACTTCGCAGTAGGTTCAGAGCAATTGGCAAGAGTCTCAATCATATCTAAAATATCTAGAATCAGCTAATGTCGCTAAACATTAGATCTCCACCTTTCACCGACACCTTTAGGAATGCCAGATTTCAACAATAATACGCAAAGCCTAGATTTCTACCGAAAAGAGGGTTTTCGAAAGGGCTGTAGAAGAAACTTCAACGACTTGAGGACTGGCTTTTAGAAGTTAATGAGGTTTCTCTTGTTAGAACACCTAAGCGGAAAATTGCGAGTGAAGGAAAGAAGATAGTAAGTAGGAAACAACCATGGCCATACATATTAGCTTCTATGTGTGGACCACCTCTTATCGATCTTGGGCATCAGTCAGCAGATTTTCCTCTCTAATATACTAGAGCGATGTATCAAATTTCCTGTATTTCGGAACGAACTTCGGGAACGCCTTTGAAAGTATAGTAAAAGAATAAAGATGCTATAAACTATAAGCGAGGAAAAGAAGGAAGTAAATGGGAAACAACCTAAAATATCATTTCATAGCGTATACTCCTTCTATCATCCTATTAGCAAGTCAAGTAAGAGTCCACTTCACATCGTCATCGTCGATAATAATTTAATCTCAAAAGGTCACTGAGCTTTAGATGTAAAGAGCTGATCACCTGTACATCCTATCACAATGCCAGATATCAAATGGTATAGAATCGCTCCGATGACGCTTGGGACGTAGAAAAAATCTCATCTATACTCAGTAGGTCCCTGCAAAGTTATATAATAGGGAAATGACTTCAAAGAATTAAACAAGGGTTTCTTTCCTAGAATACCTGCTCCTAACGTTGTCTCTTCTCACACTTCTTATTCTCACCACTACAGCGGTCTGTCTACATGTACCAAATCCCTTTTATTTCACTGTCACAAAATCCAATTTCAATTCCCACCTTCATCGCCCCTCAAACTTTGAGTACCTATCCCTGCTCTCCTACAACCACTAACCTCGTTCCTTAACCCGCGTCACTAACTCCTCATCAACTACCATCCTCTCCTCTACTATCTCTTACTCTGCGGTGCTGCTGTTTTTCGAGCGCAAAATACGCTTAGATAGTACTACGCGTGCGCACGGTGGAATGGATATATAGACATGCTATAGTTGGCTATAGACCCATGATAGTACCTATTATAGTACCTATATAAACACAACATAGACGTTTCAACACATAACCTTAAAAAACAGCAGCACCGCAGAGTAAGAGATATCCACGATATCCGCAACTTTCGGTACTTCGTCAGCATTCCCCATCTACTGCCCCAACTTGTCACAATTCAGTCTCCATTAACCCCTCCAATTCCCTCCCATCTCATCGTCCCTATCTCATGATCATCTTCATCACATCCCGCCCTTTTCCTCTCATCTTCCTGCTGTAAATTCTTTATATCCCACAAAAGCTATCTCTACATTCCCCTTCTCTAAGACAACAAAACTGCAAGGACTTCTCTCGTTCAGAGATCTCGTAATCTACTGCCATTTCGCATTCAAGAATAGAATTGTATTACCTAATTGCTGTGCGTATAAAAATTCTCGAAAGATAAAGAGCGAGTGGGGAAAAGCTGAATCTATCATGAACTGTATTTAGCTAGACAATACTTCGATCAAATAGACCTATGCCTCCACTTCTCCATTTTACTTTTACTAAAAGGATATACACTAGGTACTCAGCTAATGCAGATAACAGAAATATCCCCTAGAAAAGAAAGGTAGAGGAAGAGAGGTACGAAGACAAGAACTTGTACGGAGTATAGGTATTATGAAAGAAAAGCTCAGAGATATTCTCGATGTGACTTTTCTTGAGAGTGAGGGTAGAGACCTAACTACTTATTCCGTGAATACATTTGCCCCTTCATCAACCCATCCTCACCCAAATATGTTTACACCTATCCTTTCTACCCCTTAAATCCCTCCACAAAAGCCTCCCCTATATCCTTAGAAAGAATCCTCCATCCTTCCTCTCCCCTCTCCCTTTTCCCATTCCACTCACACTTCACACTTCACAACTCCAACAATCCCTCAAGCGCACCAAACCACACTACACCTCTTTCCCCTATCACATCACATAACCAGGAGATCAAAGAGTCCACGAATCAAACATAGATAGTTTCATTTCATCTAGTCCATCCACCACATTCTTAATCTGACGATCCTCCAGCCGACCAGCACAGCCCTGCCTTATACTAGACTAGGTAGGCAGCTAGGATTAAACTTGCGCTGATCTATATGTCTCGATATCCTTGGAACATCCATCCGTCCATTCTTCCCTAAATTTTCGGATCAACATATCAATTTCCACTCTCACCAACATACCCCACACTCATAGATCTCGCTAACCTCGCCCACATCTCCACCTGGCAGCGCGCCATTAATCAATTTCGCTTAAAAAAGGAGAGAGATCCCACACACCACCATCCATCCCTCGCTCCCAACTCCCAACCCAAGAGAGAAAAGTGACGAGTTTCAACAAGCCTATGTTACACCAACCCATGTCCGACGCTGATGCTGATGCGCCCGCTGTGTGAGTGTGCCTGTGCATCCCAGCCAGCCTGTATTCTTACATGCAAATCAGAGCTTTTTCTTCGTTCAGGTCATTCATTATCGATCGTTTCTGTTTCGTTCTGTTTTCTGTTGTTCGATCTTCGTTTTTCGTGTGATGTCAATCTTATACTCCATTCGGTCTTAGGTGATTGAACGAAGGCATCCTCTGTGAGAAAGAAATTTGAAAGTTTCGTGCCAGCTCATTCAAGTTCGACCTCCACTGAGTAGACTCGGTACTGCTTTTCGACCGACTCTCTTGCCGGGCATTTCTATCCGAGGTGCTCCTTGGATACTTCGTGGTTCGCGCATCAGTGTAGTATCTAGCTGTGCGGGTATACGTGTGACAACCGTCTTGTAATCACCGGGGAACTTTGAGTTCGGCGATGGTACGGCTGCACTTCTCCAAAGATGGTCTGATTTATCCTCCAAGAATGACGGCTTGACTGATTTGGATGAAAAGAAAGATCTACCACCTCGAGATTTTTTAGCAAGAATGATGCCATCGAAGAGTTGAATGTGAGGTGCGCTGGACGAGGCTGTTTCTCGTTCATGGATAAATTCGTTGAAGGCTATTGAAAGTGGTTAGAGACATACAGCACGCAGAAAACTCAGAACATTTACCTTGCGTCTGTTTCAGCATAGTAACATACTCCTGCTGTTCACCAGGCAAGCTTCGAATGAAGCCATTCATATCAAACCCATAAAGCTGCCCGTTATTCTTCTGCTCCTTGGTGGGTCTGCCGAGAAATTTCCGATAGGTGTAAAATAAGCTGGAGAAACAACGTACGAAAGCAGTTCGTACACGATCTGGGTGAAACGCCGATGGACACACGAGAGAGATCTGTCCTATGCAACGTCCGTGAGCATACGTAGTGCAACTAGTACATTTGTACATGCCGTCGCCATCGGAACGCTCATCGCAAATTGAGCAAACCGATGAGTTGTCGCTACGAACCCAGGACATGCAATGGCCCTCGACCCAACTTGTGGTTTCTGTATTTCGAATTGGTTGCATAAGCATGTTTGGCATAACGGTCGAGGCAGCAAGCGTCGACGCTGCATATGACGACGGAGCGTAACCGTACACAGATCTATTGTCAACAGAAAGGGCCGAAGTGGAGTAACTTGGTTGATGGCCATTAGTGAAAGTAGCAGTGGGTCGGTGTAACGTAGGATGTCTGTCCACGCCAAACGACGAGCTTCTCCTTGACATCCCATCAAAGTGACCCGATCTCTTCTCTCTAAGGGTAGCAGCCAGCGCAAACCCCGAATCGTTTCGGCCTGAAGTTGGGGTAGTGGGCATGGAAGGAAAACTTCCCGAAATTGGTGATACCGAGTTGGGAGGGCTGGTTCTGCTGGACTTGCTTGTAGAAGGTCGTTCGACTCTCGTATGGTCGTTCTTGGATTGAAGGAAGGCATTGAATACCGATGATCTCTTGTCCTGCAATGAATCTGGATCGCCAAAGGTGGTCGAGGGTTGGGCGGCCAGTTTAGCTAATGAGCTCTGAGGAGCATTCGATGTGAAAATGGCTTCGTTCTCCGAAGAAAAGGCATCATAGGGAAAAGTCTCCACAGCGTATGCCGGAGGTCCTACAGGTACACCACATCTATTGTGATGCGGTGCTGCCAATTGAAGCAGTGACACAAGCTTCCTCCGCTGTTGTCGGGGAAGCTCGGCGACCGGTCCGCTCAACAGAATGTCGTCCAAATCTAGATCCACAAGAACAACATCCTCCTCAGGCCACTCTAAATTCTCATATCTTCTCTCCACTCCAACGATGTAAGGACAAGGGGCCTCGAGTGCGGAGATTAACCTTGCAGGCAGGACGGGGATGAAAATACTGGCCCACTTTAATGGGTACAGCAGACTCGCTAAGGCTTTGCTTGCAAGGTATAGCATCGAAGTATGAGAAGAGAGGAGGATGATGCGTGACTCGGCTAGAACACATTCGAACAATGTTACAATATTTGGTATCGTGAGCGCTCTGAAGAGTGCGTATAAATCGGTATTTCGTGATTCCGGAAGTTCATTAGCAGCCTCCTTTCTAGCAAACATTCGTAATTCCCGGACAGCAAGTTCGACTTGAGTTTTCGATGATATAGGGCTCAAGGCTTCCGTGCACAAATTGACGACGTATCGTTCCAGCGGTTGCCATCTTCCAACTCTCGGCGAGCTTGGTGGGATTCTCAATACTCCTCCATCAGTCATAGGCACGACTACAGCTCTTAACCACTCTTTCCAAAAGCTCGTGTGGCTCGGATCACGCCCTAAAATTCCATACGCTCGAGGTGTCCACAATCCAGTTTCGCCATTAGTCAGGCCGTCGATTTTGGAAGCGGCTCCGTGGCGTACAGGTCTTAACATGTCGGTCATTAAAGCAATTTTCTCCTCCACTGCGCTGATCTCATCCTCAAGTGCTTCTCTGGCATCCGACCCCGATACCACGCTCGGCAGTTTCGCCAATAATTGTGACAATTTCGCACGCTCGCTGGCTAATCTCGCCCCTAAGCTCACAGCTAACTCTCTCTCTTCGTCCGACATGTGACTCTGCCTCCATAGCTCACATCTGCGTTCAATATCGGCAGCAGCATCCTGATGGAGGGGCATCCACACAATAACAGTAATCCCATAAATCTTGGAATTATCCTCCGAGGTCATCGCAAATCCGTGCCAGGTGGATTTTGGCCGCTCATCGCCAGACATGATCAATATGTCATTTGGGAATGCGAACATTGGTACGTAATCAGGAAATCTACCCCTCCGCTTCACTTCGTCTATGGCGGTCTTCGGCGGGTATCTGTCAAGCAATACAGGCTCGAAGCGACGTTTTAGAGGATGCATCTCCGGGTCGGCATTCAAGGGTTCAGGGGGAGGGATGACCGAATTGTAATTGCTCAATCGTTTGGATGTACGTACAGATGCTGGTACACAAATATGTCAGCATATATTCGAAGGATCATGGGTCCGTCTTGCAGGTGTTCCTGCCCGACAGGATGCATATGTGTATCCAACACCTGCAGTCAGAACTGAAAACCAGACTTACATGTGCGTTTTTGCTGTGTGACCGTAGGCTGTCTTTTCATGCTATTCATATCTCTGAAGCTGATCCTCCGCCGTATGCTACCCCCGACGCTCTTGAGCTGATTCATCTTGCTTGGTGGAGCATTAGAGCCTTCTGCAGTTCTCAACGTCTGTTGTCTTGGAGGTATAATCGGCTGTGGTCTCTGTGGAGGAGCGCCAGCAGCAAAACTGAGATCATCCAGAAAATGTTCCCGCTCGTCTGCAAACTTCATGAGCGCCCTATCGAAATCAAAATCTCCCAACGCACCACCACTTGCCCCATTGCCATTGCCATTGCCATTGACGCCACTGGCTCCATTGGTTGACACGCCCTTTATAGTAATACTGCTGCGATTACTCCTGGTCGTATTGTCCAAGTCGTCGAAGGCACCAATCGAGTTCCGCGAATCATTCGTAAGCTTGCTCAATCGATTCCAAGAATTCTGCCTCGAATGTCGTGCGTGAGCTCTCGGCGTTGTATCCTTCCTCGGCGGCGACTTTGCAGAATCTCCCTCACTCTCTCCCTCCTCAATCGTCGCATCGAAGCTCGGCGAGGGGGGACCGACGGGAATGTTCGTCTTGACGGGGGTATTCAGGGACCATGGTGCCGGATCGCTGTACGAAAGTGAGTCGATTCCCGCGATCCAGAAGTAATCGGCCAGAGGGGCGGACGTGGTGTCCATGGCATAGCACGATCTCTCGCGAGAGAGTTGAGGGAAAATGCAACTGCAAATGCAGGTTGGGCGTGAAGGATTGCGCGAGGAAAGGTTAATCTGACATCGAAAGAACGAGGCTTGGCCACCGTTTTCCTCGATGACAACCTAAATTCCCTTTCGTGTCTTCGATCCCGTCTCGCAGGTCGTCTTCGCAGATATCGCAGTCCAAATGCGTGAATTGTCTACAGGAGAGACTCTCAAAGGTTGTCGCAACGCAGACACGACCCAGGCGTGGGGAGTGTGGATTTTTGAGATCGGGTGTGGTTTTTTCTGGGTCGTGAGGGTCTCGCGGACCAACCGTCAAGGCAGAACTAACGAAGCAACCAGCGATAGCAAGCAGCCCGCGAATGTAGCTCGCCGCACCACCAAGACGGAGTGTCTGCCAATGTCCTATATCAGTCAAGCGTAGGAACACAATTCAACCCATGAACCAGTTACCTAGCTGAAACGGATGATCGTTGGTGGGATCTAGAGAACTGCAGATGTCCCGGCTTTCTCGATCGCGTGGGATGTCAAAAATTCCAGATCGATCTCCTTTTTAATTCGATTTTCGAATAATCTCCTCAGGTCGTACGTAGAGCGATGCGAAGAGGTGATATTGAGGGTAAGCTTTGCAGATGATGTGAGCAAAAGGATGTCTCGTGAGGGTGCTTTCGTTCGTCGTCGGCGGATTATCTGTCGGTCCCTCCCTTATCGAGTGCGGTGCGGGTAGCGCAGATCAAACTTCGATTGAGTGATTAGCAAGAATCTAATCACGAACGGTCAAAATGAGGGTCCAGCGTCTGATCTGAGATCTGAGAGACCGAGGGGCTGCGTAATAATGGCGATCTTCTCCAGCAAAAGAAGCAAGTAATTGAGGGGAAGCGTGCGTGGGAATCCCTCTAGAAAAAAAAAGACTACGAAGCCCCTTTTTCCTTTTCCGAATTGCCTCTCTTGTAAGTAGCTTCTACTTTTACGCGCTGGCGGCGGCTTGGAAGTTCGAAGGCCGAGACAATTTGATCAATTATCAAATCCAATATCCACTATCCAATCCTTCGATGTTGGAAGGAGGCGATGGTGTATGATAATATCTCTGGTTGGCAATATCAATGGCAAGTATATACTCTACAAGGACATACGACGGGTTGAGGGTAGGACAAGATAGAAAGGGGAGAGCATCAGATAAGAAAATACGGCTCTCCCTGAATAACTCTCCTTCGCTTGCAGCTGAGACGACCACAATCATCTATATTAATAACGCTCTAACTCGTAACAACCCTCGTACGTGTAGGTGGGATGCAGGATGCGGATGAAATCAGTTAGATCAACAATCGCATGTGGATGTCTCGCAACAGAAAGATAGTTCCAGAATTCCCATGCTGGGGGTGAGAGACACTGCAACTGCAATGCCATGCCACACAATACCTCGTACCTCCCCTCCAATACAACGTCGAAATCGGACTTGTGGAGGGGGCGGATTGGCACCGCAGGCTAAAAGGCATTACCCCTCCACGACGAGCGGCCCTTTGCAGCAGCAAGTACACGCTACCTCAGGGGTCGCCATGGATTGGCATTCAACACCTATTTCCACCTCCGCCGGGCTCCTGATTCGCCGCCTTAGAATCTTTGGTATGCTGGCAGTTATGTTGAGGATTAAGAGGCTTGTTTCAAGACCATTTGTGACCTTCGTACTACCTCCATCGTGCATATAGCCATTGTAAGATCTAATTTCATCAATGTACCTAACCGCTTCGCGAGCGATCGGTACCGGCAGAGGGTAGGACCCGGATCGGCAAGAAATACAAGAACGCAATGAACGTAGGATTCGTGGTTCGTACACGGGGTCCGTACATCGCACATGTTCCTGCCAACAGGGAGGGAATTTGCGTTGGCAGCAGTGGACGTGGCTCTGATATCAATCGGTTTGCATGTATAGCACAGGCGAGCGATTCAGGGGTAAGTAAGTTCCTCATTGACGTTCCGTACATACAGCAAAGAGGGTGTGCGAATGCTACTGTACTATATTCCGTAGTCGTATCTATCCTACAGTACAGTACATGAGGAGGCTTCTGCACGGCGAAATACTTTCCATTTTTACATGAAAACACCCGTCTCCACGCCCTTCCTCCACCTCAAGAGTCAAAACCCATCTAAACCTTCCCTCTAGAGATCCGATCCCGTGTCCCTAACAGGCGCAAGCCATAACTATAAAGCGGAGTTGTAGAATACTTACTACCGTATCTCTTAGCGTCCAACTATAGCCTCCCCTACCCCACTTAACTAAGCCCGAAGCAGATTTTGCCATACATGTGAATTTGCAAGGCAAAAATAATCGAATAGGAGAGGAAAGTAGAAAGGCGTTTTGTAATAAATTATACGGCTCGCTGTCACCTCTGTAGTATATAGATTCCTTAGTATTATAAAAAAAATTAATTGACTAATTACTTCTAAACGTTGCAATCGTACTGACTAAAAAGTAGAAGACTAGACCTAATTCAGGGAACTAGACGAATTATACCTTGGCGAAAGATGCCCACGTTTAAAAGTCTACGCTGCAGAGTAAGAGATATACAAATCTACAAGCTGCCTAGTAGGGGTGGGTGTCTGTTTTAGCACACTTGTCACGTGCATGCTTATTTCACTATGTCTGCTTTCCCCCGCTAATATAGACTGTATCTGCTGTGCTTTAAACAACGCTTCTTCTAACCTCGATCTGCCTTTAATATGTTGGCGTTATATTCTAGCCGAGGGCTGATCCGGCTGCCAACATAAATTAACATAAAGAGCGTTCCGGATCATAGCGAGTATAATATAGGCGAGGAGAAAGGCAGGCACGCGTCAGTCACAGGCTCGAGTATTTCGTACCTGCATCGAGTTTAATGAAAGCATGCAGCGCAGCGTGGCTTACTGTCGTACATACTAGATGCGATCGCGTGTCAACCTTATTGAATTTCAAGTCGATGATGTCGAGTTCCGAATAACATGTCTAGGAAGTAAACACACTAAAGGGTGTAGATATGATTATGTATAATTTAATAGTCTATTTGAATACATATCACTCAAACCTCTCAACACCACCTCCCAATTCATCTACTAACAACCCAACATTCACAACCCCCTCACTACAATTCCTAACTAAACCCCGATTTGTTATTCTCAAACCACACCAAGTCCAATCCTCAACCGTGGATCTGAAATCCTTGGTCCTTGCAGCCTATGAAGTATCTATCTGCGTGCATGCTACCTACTTTGGTGGAGGACGGGATGTCTTTGGCTATTGGCGAGGTGCGGTAGATGGTGTGGGGTTTAGTGTGTTTCATCATGCACTGGTGCTTGCGGGTGCGGTGTAGTATACCGCGAGATAAGTTCATTGATATGAACACCGGGAAGAGAGTCGTGAGGGGATAATGTCCCTGCATATCTAGTACTGCTGCATCACATGTACAGGAGGGATTAGTATCTAAATCATCGAAAAGCAACTTACCTATTCGAGACGCGTTTGCTCGATGGGATAGGCACGAAAGTAGCAAAATCAAAAGTCATCGGAGAGTTCAGCTCCGTAGGTATCATTAAGCTGGTAATCTAATGCCATCGCCGCCCCACGCCAAAGGGTGGGCAGCATATCATTACCTACCTCCCACCCGAGGTCTCAAAAGTTCGATGCAAAACATGATGAAAAGACCTCCTGTAATATGCCTGCCTGCTTGCCATCTTTCTCGAGATGACCACAACCAGGAACCTGAAATACAATAAACGCCACGCTCCAAGCAGCCATCCGAATATGCAATATACTTTTACCATGTGCGCGCCCCTTATGTGAGAAGTGTAGATGCGTAGAGGGCTGAAACCACATCGAGAAGCGGTGAGATCATTTACAAATACAGACTTTGGGCGGCTACAATATCTCTTCGTATCTTAGAGAGTGCCTCTTCGAATTTTGCAGAGAGGTCGTCGGAACCCATGACTTTGCCGGCTTGTGCCATCTGTCTCAAAAGCTCTTCTAGACGTCTGAATAAGCGAATGAGAGATCCTTCGTAGACATCTGTCATTTTACTATTGGAAGATGTTAGTTTGGGCAAGATCGCATTCCGCCGCGTCACTTACCAGATTTCTGCGAATGATTTTCCAGTGGCCCAAGCATAGACTACGTCCATGAGTTGCCACTTGAAACTCTCCACATACTCGTCTTCATTGACCTTCAATTTACTCTCTTGGCTCACTTTGGCGATGATTCGGGCCTGGCTTTGTATTTCTTTGAAATACTTTGAAAGTTCTTCCTTGAGAGCCGGTGCTTGACTCTTTTCTTCAAAGATGAAGCAAGAAAGTACTGCGGCACACATCTCAGGAGTCTTATCATTGAAGAAACGATTGAACAATAGTTCTGCCAGGAGACATTCGTGGCCATCTCCCGTGGAAATCTCACAAGCTACGCGAGCCTTGAGTTGAACAACTTCTTGGTCATTGATGAAGCCCAGCCGACGAAGAACTCGCTTGCGAGACTTCAGCTCATCTAGCTGCATGATGCTGAGCGCGGCTGTGATAGCCTTCTTCTTATCCTTAATCTTGTTCCCAACATCGATCTTGCCTGCATATTGGTTATACAGTTCTGGTAGTCGAGGTGAATTGTGGAGAGGGTTGGAAAGTAGACGAGACTCGAGAACTTCGATCTTTCGCAACAGCTTCTTAAACGAGTCATCAGTGATCCCCATGTTGTCAATCGGATCTAAGACTGCGATCCCATCTTGGAATCTCCGCTTGACTTCGTCGAGCGACTTGCGAACAGTGTTTCGGTCGGATGCTGATGTCAACTCTTTAGGTAGAAAGATCCTAACATGGCCAATGGCTTCGATACATGAGAGCAAGACTGGAACAACTTCCATCTTTCCCTTGTCGCCCTCCATGGGGGGATAAACGCCCGGCGGCAGGTCACTTGACGTTTGCGTAACGGTGTTTGAATTTTCTGAGACTAACAGAAGTACGTCGAGTATGTACGATTGCTGTGCAGTATAGCTGTTCTTGTCTTGTCCTTTAGCGGGTTTTCTGGCGGTGAACTTGACAACTGCTCCCCAGCCAAAGTCGTGATCAAGGTATTTGATATGAACAATTCTACCAGGTTGCATAAATTGTAAGCAGTAATTAGGATGGTTGATGACCTCGCGCATATCCTTAGTGTATGTAGCGAGTCGTTGCCGAAGTTCAAAGTAGTCCTTGATGATAGCCTCGTCGGGAATTTCAATGGCACTGCGCTGAATCTGTAATTCTTGCAATTCCTTCTCGAGACCAGAGACGCCAGATGTATTTTGGAATTGGTAGAAACAATGCTCAAGCATGAATTCGGGCGATATACCTTCCACCCGCATCAGGTTAAGAATCATATTGTAGCCAAGATAAAAGGCAGAGTTTAGCTTGTCTTGCTCTCCGCGGACGATTTCTTTAGCAGTAGGAGGATCCATTTTGTCGTTGATCATCATGATGACAATACCCCGATCATCAAGACCTCTTCTACCAGCACGTCCGGACATTTGAACAAATTCTGAAGGTGTCAGATATCGTTGCGATACACCGTCAAATTTTTGAACGCTCGTAAAAACGACGGTCTTTGCCGGCATGTTGAGGCCAATTGAGAAGGTTTCCGTGGCGAACAAGACCTTGATCAAATTTTCCTGGAACAAAATCTCTATAGTTTCTTTTAAGATTGGCAGGAGGCCAGAGTGATGGACTCCAATTCCCCTCCGGAGAAGCGGTAGAATATGCTGAATCTGAGGGAGTGTCTTGTCGTCGTCGGACAGTGACTCGATCGCGCTCTCGAACACCTTAGATACCATGGCTTTTTCAGAATCATCGTTGAAAGCCATTGTGCTCATCTGAAGCGCATACGCCTCACACTCTCTTTTGCTGAAACTAAATACGATGACGGGATTGTAATGCTTCATCATGATCATCCTGACAATCTTGTAGATATCTGAGTTGTCCTTATTCCCACCAGTGTTTGTTTTTTTGTGCTTTCCTTTCCCCTTTTGCTTTGCATTGATATCCGCTGGGTCTGCACCTTTCTTATCTTCGATAGTCGCCATTGCTTTCTGGAAATTATCTTCGCGGAAGTTTCCCTTCTCGTCGACGATGAGATGAATCCCATCGGCTCCTGCTGGGAAAAAGTAGTGTTGTAGCGGAGTGGGGCGGAAATCTGTATATACGATGTGGCATGGTTGTTCGTGTATTTTTGTGATCCATTCTGCGAATTGCATAGCGTTTGGTATAGTTGCAGAGAGAAAGACATATCGCACCTTGTCAGGCAGCAAAATAATTGTCTCTTCCCATACAACGCCTCGAGATTTGTCTCTCATGTAATGGATTTCATCGAACACCACCCAGGCAACCTCTCGCATGATCTCTGAACCTCTGTACAACATGGACCGTAGAATTTCAGTTGTCATAACCAAACAAGTTGCCGTTGGGTTAATGGTAACATCCCCAGTCATGAGTCCGACGTCTCCAAACTCGGCAGCAAACTCTCGATACTTCTGGTTACTGAGTGCCTTAATTGGACTTGTGTAGATGACCCTCTGGTTGGCTTTCAGACATTGTGCAATGGCATATTCCGCGACCACGGTTTTTCCAGCACTGGTATGCGCAGATACCAAAACACTCTCGTTTCTCTCGATCGACGCGATCGATACTTTTTGGAAGGGATCTAGTTCGAAGGGCCATGTTCGCGCAGGTTTCTCCGGAGATTTGTGCTGCGAGATAGGGACGTATGCGTAGTCTGGAGGAAGTGAGACTTGATGCTGGATATTGTGCTGAATGACCAAAGCTCCATCGTCTTTTGCTTGCAAGCCCGCCGAGGCGGCAACTTCTCTCGATTGCGCCGTTTCGAAGGCATCTGTAACAACTGGTTCGGCTTCCTGTTCCAGTCTTCGTCTTTTAATTTCTTGTTTCTCGACCAATCCACTCTCTTCTTCCTCTTCAACTTCCTCTACAGCTCCCGCCTCGGCCATCTCCGCATCGCCGTCGACATCTTCCGCTGCTTGTTTGACGTTCCCGTTCAAATTCCTCTTTTTGTTCCGTTCCTTCTTTTCCTTCTTGGACTTTTTGGGTTTGCTTGCTGCAGGCGCTTGAGGCTTGTCATCGAAAACGTCGAAAAGATCGTCCATACTTTCTGGCTTCCTCGGATTGACACAAAGAAGGACCGAATTTATTTCATCAAGGTCTGTTGATTGCGCTCGCAAAATCGGTCTTCGAGAATTTTGTCAACAGCCTGCCCTCAAAATTTAGCGCGGGAACTTTAATCCCTGTCACTTTAGCGTGCCGGCCGGACAAAGCGATTTCAACATCGAACGACTCTCCAACATCAAATCAGACAGTTCGAACAATCAATTCTCAAGGTATAACGCCTGAACATGGCAATTGGAGGGATGCGAAGCTGACCCTCATGTCATAGATGTTATCACGAGCTGCAGTCCGCGCCACCTCCACAACCTCGATGGTTGCCCGCCGTGGCTTCCACTCCACCCGTGCTCAAATGGGCTCACCATACCATTACCCCGAGGGCCCTCGAAGCAACCTTCCATTCAACCCATTGACCAAATTCTTCGCCGTCAGATACTGGACGTTCATGTTTGTTGGGTTTGGTGAGTCCTCTCGCTGTATGCATGCGAACGGGCAAAATGCTAATCCAGCGTAGCCGCTCCTTTCGGCGTTGCAGTTTGGCAGACCAAGAAGAACCAGTAAAGCGGACACATGGATGGGGATCGGTCACGGATGTACATTTAGGACGCGACAATAGAATTTGGGTTGCCAATGGGGAAATCAATTATTTCGTCAAGAAAGTGGTGTGATACCTGACATTACCCAATGTTCCAAGCACATCGCAACAAGTACACCTTGGAATTTACCATTGCATCTAAGAGTCGATATATTTCCTCGAGCAATCAATGTTCAAGATTGTGAATTTGTGATGTTGTCATATCTAGAGCCGTCCGGGGGTATTGCAAATAATATAAGTCAAGCCTAGATAACGCCAATTTCCTTTTCCATCCTCACTGCATCCTAGTCCTAGTGTCGAGAGTCAGGCGAGCCACCATATGGAAATTGAAGCATCCCTCAAACTCCGTCTTGGTGGTCATCAATTCAGAAACGCCCTGTTGGATCTGATCAGGATCTTTTCCATTGACCACCCTTACACTAATCATCAGAATCCACTTGTTCTCTGCGTCGAATGGAGCTAGAGCCTCAAATGCGGGCAGTGGGGAGTTGTAATTTGCTCCTGGATGACTGTGGGCTTCGCCAGGTAGCTGTAGGTAGCGACTCAAATCGAATATAACATTTCCATTTATGAATCGGTAACATTCTTGGACCATTTGACCAGTGCATCTATTCTGATTAGGCACATGGTCTTTGGTAAGGATACGTGACACTCACCTGTATCCTATTGACTGCATAGTCGTGCATAGACCCTTCTCGTTTTCAATTTGTTGCATTGGCCGAGTATTGACAGTCCTTGCATCTACTGGGTCAGGAAGGTCATTCCATCTCAAGGTGCCGAAGGACTGATCGCAACTCAGAGGTCTAAAGCCAATATTAGCCACCAAGTCTCCTACATTATTGATGAACACAAATGAGGTACTTACAAAGGGTCCTTGGAAACCTCATCTTGCTGTTGAGCATTTGTTGTAGATTGGCCAAAAGCACTTCGATCAACATCATAAACCAGAGTGACAACATAAGACTGCCTGACCAACTGCTCATGAAGGTTCTTCCACAACACTTGCTTTTGTTGAGGTTGCTTGTTGATGACATCCGGAGGAATACCCTTCAGACCAGTGCGAGCTTTGGGACCTTCCCAGATCAAGCGCCTACAGAGGAAGGCTTGTGGCTTCATTCCACAGTAACCTTGGAGGATTTTGACGGCTCTGGAAAGATCATCATTTGGTATATTGGCAGTGAGAAATAATTCGTGCATATTTGTGACTACTTCCTGGTCGGTATACACTCCGTAAATCTGTTCGTCTCAAGTTAGCGTATATGGGGAGCAGGACAAAGCTAGGACGCAAGTAGAGGGGCAATCTCTCGGGTTCGAAGATGAGATTGTGTAATAGAAGTGAATATGCCTATGCGAGCTCCTGCTACCTGGTTGGACCATCGCGATTCCTTCATTGCAGATGGAGACTGCTCCAAGAGTCCCTGCTGTGAGAAAGAACACGGGATTACGTCTCAATTCCTTGAGCACAGAAAATCTAACATCTACTATTGCTCGTTGCATGATGAAGAAGGACGAAACGAAGTCTACGTACATAATTCAACTAACTCCCAAGCGTTTCCGAGACTGGTTCAGATTCACTCCACGACGACGAGGGATCTACGGGTAGACGCAGCGTTGATGTTAAAGGCTAACCAAAGGTCGGTCAGGCCAATCAGAAGAACACAATTCTTTGTCCACGTGACTTTCGACCCCTCCAGAGTTCTTTGACAACCTACATATGTAACCATTGCTTTTGAGATCGTTCGTTCACCACATTGTGAGTATCCCGCATCGACTGCTTTACACATCTATATCATGGCATCATTTGCTATCGAGAAGTGCGGTATATTCGAAGATTCCGAGGATGAATAGCGGCGGATTCTCCTCAACCACCACCGACGATGACCCCAACGTACTTATTCTTCCTACACTATTCTTCTCCACAAACCGCTAATCAACCATCTACTTAGTATCTGTACTCTGTTCTTAAAAGTTATTGAGATCATCACATTCTATTGGAATTTTTAATCGGCTACACATGTATCGGTCTCTGACCATTGTTGTCTGTTCAAAGCCGTCTCATCATTCCTCTTGGCACTGTTCGGTGCTCACTTCGAGTGAACGAAAAGATGCCGGTTATGTGCAAAGATCTGTAACATCCGAAGATATTGAGTTTAGAAACGAGTTCTCTGTTGCTTGAAAGACCTCGGTACTTTCTCCCTGGGAAGGATTCCTCAGAGGTATATATGAGCAGAAGTACCATCAAGTCCAGTCTCATCCACCGCATCAGCATCCAAATTTCTCCTCCATCTCTCAGACACCTAACAAACTCATAACCAATACCTTACTTTTGCTTTTAAACACCGCGAAAATGGTTGCCATCAAGAACATTCTTCTCTTTATCACCGCTGCCTCAGCGCTCACAATTGGACGGCGAGATACTAGCACAATTCTTAGTGATATCTCTACTATAGACTGATGTCAAAGGTCTTACATTAGCGGTCAACAACTACAATGGTGGACTATTTGCTGCAATTCCTATTGAAAACTCTGAGAGTACACTTGGTATGTGTCGTTCCCATGTAACCCATTACAATATACTAATTGTTGCGCAGAGAAAGCAATCCAGCAAGGGACGAGTGATGCCCAAGCAACTTCGTAACTCTCCTCAGCCGACACAAACACGGTCATCGCTGCAGTCGACAGCTTGTCGCCAGATATCCAAGACGCTCTTGTTGCCCTTGTAAACAAGAAATCTCAATTCACATCGGCTGGTCTCAAATCCACAGTCCAGAAAGACCTCGCAAATCTCAAATCGGAGGCCGATGACTTTGCCGATGCTTTGATCGCCATTGCCTCAGACGACAGCAAGTCTACAGCCAACGATCGCAAGGCTACTATTGATGGATACTTTGCCACCACCATCAGCGCCTACAGCTAAGGGGGAGACACTCGAGTACGTGAAATATCACTTTGGGAAGTTTGGTGGAGTATCCTGTTCTGCTGCGGCAAAGACAGCGAGCAATTGATGGCTTCTAATGTATAGCATTCGGAGGGCCTCGTAGTGGGGGAAAGATGTGCTGGCAGGATTTAAGGAACAATTATCTCTGATTAGCTGAGCAATACGTGAAATAACGCATGCACTTCTTTTCCTCTTCGAAAACCTATGGCCGCGTTTCGGAACAGACTGCAACTAAATATGCGGGAGTCGCGGGAACTATGTGAATCCCGTAATAACATCACCAGCTAACGCAGGAGCAAGTCAAAACGATCAAAAAGTAGAAAGTATCCTGACTATGAACGAGGACCCCCCAGACAGACTGCAGACGCAAGACCTTCGGCTAATGGGGCAGATGTTCATCTGCTCCATACAATGACCAAGAAACAACGCCATGCCTACCAGCGCATTCCATCCCCACCCACGCATCACTGTGAACCCCACAGATCCAAGATTGAGATAACGAATGTCACGCCATGGGCCGTGGTGAGAAACCAGTGGGAGACACTCCCTATATCTCCGCGTTTTCCAAATGCATACTCCGTACGCGCTCGGAACTGACCGATATCAGACGTATAGTTACTTGCCCATTTTCTATGTTGGCTTATGCCCCACGCTCCCCCCCCTCCTCTGAGCATGCTTGAAACTCTTCACATATGCATGTTGCGCTGGTCGAGTAAAAGTTTTGCTTACGGAGTAAAGAGAGAGGACGTGGATTTTCTTTTATTTCCTTGGTGTCATCTGCATCTACATCCATCCGTACCGTGATCGGGCAATCCGGTCGCTTCCCCCATCTTCACAAGTGTCTCACAAACCCAGCCCAGCCCACCACCGTCATGCAGCGCGCGCGCCCACCAACCGCCAACCCTGGGAATTTTTCTCGAGGCCGAAACCCGACCACCTCCTGCTCCTGCATACAAAGCTCTCACCACCACCTCCGACCTCCCACCTCCCATCTAATCTTCCTCCTCGACCACTCTACCCGCCAGTCCACGACAGCAAAGCTACGCCTGCAGGATCTTGTCTCCCGTCGCCAGCTTCGACGATCAATACTTTCGCTTTCCGAGGTACCAATTCGACGATGTTCGCGACCAAAGCTCTCCGGCAGGCCGCAGCTGCTGCTCATGCCGAGCGGACCCCGATGATCAAGTTCCTAGGCAAACGCTCTTACCCAGGTCAGAAATCCAATCCACGATATGCGATATGCGATATGCGATATGCGAGATTCACAGTTCTAATCATACTACAGCTGCCTCGACCGTGGACCACACTCCTCACGTCCACCCAGCCTCCCCAACTCGCGAGCTCCCCGCCGATTTCACCTCCAAATCCTCCTCCCCKTCCTTCTCATCCTACCGACAAAAGGCACAGCAACACGGACCGCTTGGGAAGAATAACGGTAATATTGGCTCTATCTCGGGACATTCTTTGGGACCGGTTACCCCGGATAAGGGGGARTTTTTTGATCGCAGTGAGCTGCCAGCGCGATTCCGTCGCGCTCCGCTGGATATGAGCGAGATTGACGCAATTGAAACGGGAGGGGCTACGTTAGTCTGCTGAGCAGCGCGATTTCGTTGTAAATGAAAGAACATTATGTGCAGGGACGAAGCTGAAAGACACGATACCCCACGATGTAGACGTTGGAATCATTGATGGTGGGAGTGAGCTGTGGCACGATTGGAATACCCGACATATGGAAATCAAGCAGGAGATTGCTTAGGAAAATTCCGTCATGTCCGAAAGGATATGTGTGCCAACGTGCGATGTTGGGTGTTCCAGTGGTGACGGGAAGAATTGGTTCGGCGATTTCTTTTTGGTCGCCAGATTTTGGACATTTGTCCGGTCGACTCGGAGGTTTGGACTCGGAGGGTTAGACCCCGGCCGCAAGAGCACAAAAGCAGTCGCTCAGCGTCGGTATAGCTCTTCTCAATTTATATCCGTATCACAATTATATAATGAGGTTATTTGATCCCACCGTGTTCGACTTTAGACGGGCCTCGTGACAAGCCTCGTGACAGGCCTTGCGTCAAAGTAGGCTAGTGAAGTCAATAATAAACAGGAAGATATTAGATACCCTATTAAGGATATCAACCCTGGATGAATTATTCTCTGCTTTGCTTTTCATTCCAACTAAAAGCTCGATGTCGAGCGTATTCACGTGCAACAGTGGGACTGTCCGGTCCCCATCCGGTAATCCGGCCCACCCCCCGAGTTACTAGGTAGGACTTACGAGTGCGGAGCACTTACCATCAGTCATTCTAACTTCCAAAAACTACACTACAATCGCGACAACCTCAACTTCAACGTTTCATCCTCAAATACTTATACAGCCGACACTCGCAACGACAATGTCGCAGAGCCCGCTCTTAAGACTGCCTCGGGAGGTCCGTGATGCGATATATACCTACGCGCTCACCACTTCTAGCGGCTACTTCTGGATCGAGCAACATGATGGTACTTCGACACAGATGATGGATAGATTCTGGATTCATATTGGAGGAGATATTCCAGATGCCATCACACCGGCTGGACAAAGAAGTAGCCGGTCCCAAATTCACCTTTTCGAGCCGCCAAACAAGTACCTGCTCATCAAAGCGGGACTAGCAGTGTCTCTGCTTCGAACTTGTAAACAGATTCACCAGGAGGCCAGTGGATTGATTCATCAGAATAATACCTGGGCACTAGCAGTTGGATCTAAGGCCCTCATCAGGGAAACCTGGTCTCGAACTATTCAGCACGTGTCGGTTCCGCTCTTTTACTGTAGTTGGACTGCCAACATACGTAACGATTCGTTCATGTTGACGACCATCGAAGACTTCCTATACTTCGAGGATCTCAAAACATTAACGGTGCTGCCTCAAAAAATGCCCTCCAGTGAGATACTGAATCTCAACCTTCGATGGGATATCTTCTCCTTTCCAGATCTTGAAAATACCAAGGACATCCTGAGTCTACTTCAACTCCACCAGATAGTGTATGAAGCACGAGAGTCAAGTGTGAAAAGGCAGCTTTTGTTCTATGTACCGCCAATGACACTGAAGTCTCCTATTTGGGAAACTCCGGATCCGGATCCCAGTTCAATGTTTAAGAGCATGCATTCTGCCTTTGGAGGGGACATCCGGATCAATGATCGCCAGTATTATGCAGCTGGCGAGGAGTCCCGAGAACCATTCGAGCACTCTGGTCATTCGTGGTGGTGGACTTCGACTTGGAATTTGCTACCGGAGGGGCACGATCCTAATTGCGTGCCCGTGAATGAGATTCGAATTAGCGACATTCGTAGAGGGGACGATCTGGGTGTGGATTCTAGCTTTGGATTCTAGGGAGTCTATTGCGCCAGAGTAAGGGTTCGTTCAATTACTCACACTGCATCTTTCGCTTTGGATGATCGACTCTACTCCAAACCAATAGAAAGACTCTCTCTGATTTCTATCTTCTAATGAGATCTTGGAGCTGGCTTCTATGGTACTACTCTAGATGTCAGAACGAGTTCCTCTGCCGCGAGGTGATATCTCAGCTCTAGATTCAAGATCTTTCAAATGCAATGAATTTGGTTATCTAGCTCATTATTCTCTGACTACTATGGCCACGACCTCCGAATTGAACGGATCACTCAATCTCAATGGGATCGCTCCGATGATGCATGACAGCGGCGGGCTTGTCACAACCTCTGAGATAAGCTCGTTTATTCCTTCGCATCATGAGTTTACTCTTTGCTATCAGCCTGCACCGCTGACGACCGATTCATCTTCGATTCAGCCGCACAATTGTCTCTGTGCTATGAGAGATACCCACACAACCAAACCTTTTCACATCTTCATAAAGCCTTCGAATCCAGCACCTCACATGGCCAAACCAACATTACTATCTCTTCCTCGCGAAGTTCGCGATGCAATCTTCGTCCTTATTCTCACATCTCCAACCGGCTTCATCATCGCTTCGCCAGGAAGGAAACTCAGCGCAAGATTACCAACCAAATATACCAGCGACTAGTTCCATTTCAGTATCACCCCTTCGACGCATCTGCATCATACCCTCAAGACAGACAAAGCAGACCACCTCGCCCTGACTAGACAACGCATCCTACCCCCACTTCCACGAACCTGCAAGCAAATCCACGCTGAATCCAATCATCTCTTCCCCAAAAACAACATCTGCTTCATCGACTACACCGCCCATCCATTCGCGTATTTCGACCCTTCATACCATACCATCGGCAAACGAATGTAGTATTTCTGGCTCTCTTCCACGATGGAGGGCCGTGGATGTTCGAAATGGACTACACGCGCTATCTCGCATGGCCCAGAACACCGGAAATCTCAAAACTTTAACGCTCTCCCTAGACGTCCATCGTAAGCCATCATCAGTTCGCGGGCCAGTGGGAGGGCGTGGCGAGGAGGTTTGTCTTGAGGGGCTTTCGGGAGGGGGAGTATGGGGTTTTTCATGATCTGGGGGCGTATGTGAGGTGTATTCATGAGGCGTTTAGGGGGAGTCTTTGGATGGGTGGGAGGCGCTGTTTTAGAGAGGGGGGTGTTGAGGTGAGGGGTGTGGGGTTTAGGGATTGAGAGCTTGAGTGAGGGTGCTTGGTTGGATGATAGTCAGGGAGAAGAAGTATCTATCGTCTAGCTGGTAGTGAGAGTTTATATACCAGAACTATATTGTTTTAGTTATCACCACTTTCTCTCACCGAGTGAGATATATTTTTATGAAATTCAAATCAGAAACATCCACCAATCCCCAAAATCAAAATCTCAACCATACCATCCCAATCATCTTCTGAACAAACGATATTAGAACCTTAGGATAAAACTTAACTATAATATCCACTTATTCATATCACTTCTCGTTCTCGCTCTATAACTTCCCTTCTCCCTTTTAAACCTTAAGCACTCAAAATCAAATCAGCTCTTGAAAGAGCTACATCACCAGTCCCAAGCTCCTTCACACAGTATATATATCAATGGGAGCAGATCAGATTCGGACGTCGAAAACGAAGCTCTAATTCACGACACGTAAGCGGGAGGTTGAATAGACAGACCTCTACAGGGATGTGGGATGCGGGAGGGGAGGGGGGAGGGGAGAGGGGAGGGGAGGGAGTAGGGGAGGAAGGAGGATCGTGAGGAGAGTGGGATTTATGAGGAGTGTGGGTGGGATTTATAGATAGGATAGGATAGGATAGCTAGGATGGGTATAACTACTAGCTATATTATATTATATTATATTATATCATAGTATGTAACAGGTAGATATAAGGGAATATTTCCTAGACCTACTATAGATAAGTTAGGAGCTCTACTAATAATATTAGCGATAGATAGGAGAAGAGCTCAAAGGGTGGGAATTCGATTTTTAGGTCGTAATGCGTACTGTTGTATATTAATAAGATATTTTGATAGAGAGAGAGAAGGTAAGAATGATGTAACCTAGCCGGGCTAAGAGAAGGAGATGGTGTGCTTCTTTTCTTGTTTAAGGGGTGATATTTCAACGCTGAAGTTTTATTATTCGAGACGACGGCATTCTGAGGAGTGCGTATTATGGGATTATAATTTCAAGCCCAAGCCCGAGCCTTTGATGGATCCAGAGCTGTCATACTAACGCACCAACGCAGAAAACAAACAGGAGCGTAGCTCATAGAGATATTATGATTGTATTGATATTGATATAACCTATTCCTCCCAATGCCCAAGTCCTTTTCCCTTTTCCCTTTTCCATCCTCTCTAAACTCGTACCCCCCACCTTCTCAAAAAATAAGATTCGGATTATCCCCCTCCAACAGCGAATAATCCGTCAAGAGCCCAATATCACCCATATCATACGGACTCAACCCATTATCAACCATCAACCCTCCATCCGGCTCGCCCTCACTCCCCGTCCCATTATTATGCGTCGCGAAATTCCACGTCGCGCCCAGATCCAACCAGCTGAAAGTTTCATTCGGCGGGGCCGGTGGCTGTAGCTGGCCATTCATCATGTTGTTCATAGGCGGGAGTTGCTGAGGAGGAAAGCCGTTGGGGCTGAATTGGGTCTGTGGGATGGTGTTGGCGGCGGGGACGTTGATGGCGCCGATGTGACGGTGTGGTTGGTTGCGAGATCGTTTAGGGGCTTTGCGCCAGAGCATGGTGAGGAGACGGGCGTAGCGGGAACCCATTTGGTTTGATCCTACGGAGGCTTTTTGGAGGCGTTCGATGGTTTGGTTGATCATGTGGCGGACACCGGTGCGCTCTTCTTCGGTCATGGTGGTTGTGGATCGCGCTTTGTAGAGGAAGACTGCGCTGTATATTATGAAGAGGTAGTATGATGATGGCATGTAACGTAGGGTTTCTGGTTCTACGAAGTTGTTGAAGGTTGAGAGTAGTGATTTTGCGGCGTCTAAGGCCTCGTATATGAATCTAGCATCGGGTGCTGAGGCATTGATTAATGGAACTGGACGATTTGAGGTGTGTTGACTGTCTCGCTGGAACGCAAGAGCTCGTGAGATGGTGGCTTGATATGCAAACGCGTTGACATACAACCGTAAGTAGTCAAACGTTAAGAGTAAGCTGGTTTTCAATCGGGGAGAGCCTGTATCTTATTAGCGAAGTCGACCTGCAATGAATCGAATACTAACAGATGAGAGTACCCCAGACGTCATTCCAATTTCTGATGCTAGTTCTGAAATCATCAAGGTACTTAGCGTATCGGCCTTCCAACATCTCCTTCCAGCCATGCCCCTTCGAAGAATACAAGATATCGTGGACATTGGAGAATATTTGCGTCATTTCGAGGTTTGCTTGAAATATCAAACTCCAATCATCAGCGGTCGGCGAAGCAGGTTGCAGCGTTGGAAAGTCGCTCGATCGCAGTCCGGATAGAGGGCCAGGTCCACGAGCCCAAAACCCTTTCCCAATCCTCACAGACACCTGTCGATCGCAGATATAACAAGCAGACCATACAAGTCGTTTGCGATTGAAGACAGCTGGATCCTCGTGGGAGTCGCTCTTGAAAGACGTCCGATCAATACCTAAGAAGTACCCAAGTCTTAGAGCCGTTCCGATATACATCCAAGCAACGCGATCCTCTTCTCCACGGCCTACTGCGATAGATGCCTGGGGACGATGTGAAACCCATTGCGAAAGGAGAAGAAGAGCCTCCACAGCTTCAACATTGGCGTCTGCTCCGGCTAGGATCATCGAGATGAGTTGCTGATTGTGATCATAACATACTTGATGTACCTGCTCATTGTCCTTAGATGCTACAGTGAGGATTGCAGAGAACAGATGAGGTTCGTGACGAGACATCCACGCCAACCTCGTTCGATCAAATGTTTCTCGTGGAATGATCGGAAAGAATGGGTGAAAGAATTCCTCATAATTTGAAAATAAATGGTAAACCATTTCTATATTGATTTTGCCTTCTTGGACCGGCTTATAGTAAAAATAAGTTTCATCTGCCTTTATAGGATTGGGGTCTTGTCGACGACCAGTCGATCGAGATTGTTGTCGTCGTGCTTGACCTTGACTCTGATCGGTTGGTGGCGTGTCTCCGTCATCTGCCCGATCTGCTACCTGYGCYAGGATATCCAAAGCATCTGAAGGATTCTGTAGGTCTGCTGAAGCGATGTTCTCGTGGGATGCCGTTCGTTCTCCAGCTTGTCCAAGAACACTTGCCGTAGAATCCTGGCGATTCCGCAGCGCAGGATCGATGGGGGGACTAGCCATATTGGGGTTTTCAGTGTGTCTCGAAGAATCAGATGGGGCAGTGGTGCCRGCTGTTGGGTGTTGCACCCAAGCATACGGTTGTTCTGTTCGACCAGTATAAGGATTCTGAAATGGTTGAGCAGGATGCGATGCTTGCGGCCCAGGGATGGGGTTGTATCCTTGTGGATAAGCTGGGACTGAAGGCAAATTTGGCTTGCTAGAAGAAGCTTCGTGAAAACCTAAATCCGTTGGTGCATCTACTTCCTTTCCAGCATCGTCATCCAGCTTTGGCTTTTTTCGAACCCTTCGTCCACCACGATGACTTTCTCCCAGGACACAGTCCTTTGCTGCTCTCTGGCATCTCCGGCAAGGCTAAAGCAGAATGATTAGTATTTCCATCTGAGGTTGCAGACGCTGGTCAAGGAGATAAGCGAGAATGTAGTCTTCGTCACGTGGAACTTCCAAGGTTCCMACTTGGAAGGGAAGGCTCCACCTACTGGAATCCATCATCGAAACACACCAAAGAAAAGGGAAATGGCCTGAAAATGATGAGACCTCGAAGAGACTCGATCCCATATGGAAAGCGATCAAGGACAGCAGGGAATGGAAGAGAATAGAACCACGCCCAGCCTCGCTTGATGGCCCAACAGCTCAAGACATCATAATTTATGATATTAAGTGATCCATTTGGCGGCAGCCAAATGACCCCCGGAAAGTCATAAATCCAGACAATAAGAATATAAAAAAAGATAGACTGACCGGTCGTCCTCCATTRATGTCCAGATCACATTTACTCTTCCTGTTTCGGCAATTGAGACACGCTCGATAGGCTCTCATAGTATCGAGCGGCGGAGGAGGAGGCCGGCCCGGTGTAGGTGGTTCCGGTTGTCCCTGTCCCGGTCCCGGTCCCATTATTGGTGACATCTGAGGTGTCCCGGGATTTGAAGACATCGTGACATTGATCGGTGCCGGTGCCGACGAGGCTGTTGTAATTATCGARGCATTTCCCAGGCCGGAAACGAGAGCAGGTAGCAGGATGGTCCGCGGATTGGCCATATGGAGATCCGGGATGGGATGATGGAGTGCGGTGCGGGTGCGGGTGAGTGTGGGTGTGAGTGTGGGTGTGGGTGAAATGCGCGTCGCGGGGGACGGGGACGGGGAGTGACGGCGACTCTCCAGGGCTCCAGAGCGACAGGGCGATAATTGCAGGAGGAGACTCGAATTGAGGGTATTCCGAAAGCCTCAAAGCGTAGTATTGSGTTCGAGCATCGGCCCGCGATGAGATGCAGGAAGGCGATTGTAAGCAATGCAGTGTCGAGTCGCCGAGGGCTAAGAACTCGAAAAAGTGTGGTTTTGGAGAGAGTGCGGAGAGGACGATGGGATGGTGCAGTCGCGGTGTCGTGCCGATGGAGAAACTCCGGTGGAAAATGCGCGACCCGGGTTTTACAGGATTTTACAGTCTTGTTACCGTATCGAGACCCGCCCCGCCCGACGATTGCCTCGTTGAGCCGGACAAGCGGGGACTAGCCGTGGTTCTGACGGGTGTGATTCGTCAATGGGTTGAGCTTGGATCGTCCTAAGCCTCTAATTCTCTTACTTCGTACTTTGTAACATTACGACTACAGTCTTAACTTCCGCTGTATACCTATATAGCGTGCCCGTGGGGTATTTGCCGGATATGTTGATGATCGCACCGACGGCTCTTTTGAGCCTCAACCGATTCTCCTTGCACCCTACTCCTACTTAGATGCGATGCGATGCAACACCAGGATCACCGCTTCCCTTTGCGACTTCATCTCTAGCTCGTCGAAGACGACGTTGACCAGCTTTATTAGATTTCTGTTGCAATTGTTCGAACCACCTATTAGTCAAGATTGGTCGTATCCTTCTCGCCGAATGCGCCTCTCCAGCCACAGGATGGAGATTTAAGTGGCCAGGGTAAGTCATGGTAAGTTCATGAGAAGACAATCCGAGATCGAAATGATGGAGAAGCTAGGACAATCTATCTCTCGGTTCCTTCGGCTTGTTCTTTCTTCCAGCGCACAAAAGACCTCCCAAAACCTTCATCGATATCGTTTGAGGTGTTATCAGAAACCTTCAGTCTGCTCACATCGAGGGTCCTGAAATCAACGACAGGAACCAAACTTGGTCTTCCATGAGCGCACTGAAACGGAAATATGCAGTTTGCCAACTTTCTGACTAATGTCTCGCACTGCTCCAAAGTCAAATAATCGTTGAACATAATCGCACTTCTGCAAGCACGAGAGTTGAGCATATCGATGAGCCCCTGCGGACAACCGTGGATGCGATGAAGCCATGATGGTGATGAAGAAGCAATCTGCTCTTGAGATTTGTTTAAAGATCGATAATCAAATGGCGGAATTTCGGTACATTTCCAGGCTTCCGCGCGAACGAGCTGTATAAGAAGCCTCGGGTCAAGTGTGCATCTTTCGATAATGCCAGGTGGAAGACTTCTGACTTCTACCCGGACTGAGGACATGATGCCCTTGTTTTCAACGTTTCCCTCGTTGCCGAGCAGGTCGTATACAATACCCCAACGAAGGAAGTGACCGCGGTGTACACGTAGTAGCTGAACTTCTTGAGAGGAAAGGTCAAATTTGAGAGGCTTCTCTAACAGTGTACTTAGTATTTCGGAATCAGACGTCCCTAATGAAAAGTCATTTGGAGTACACAGCTCCTCCATCAATGCTTCGATGCGGATTCTTTCGTCCGCTGCATGCTGATCAATGATTAGCAGAGTAGTGCCGTCTTCGCCGTTCAACCCAGACGGTCTCATCGGAGTTTTCCCAATACTAGCCCTGACGAGAATAAACTTTTTGTCGACTTGAGAGATGACCTGCGCAAGCTTCAGGGACTCTTTTGAGATTCTTCCACTGATCCGCGTTGTATCTTTGAAAGCACGATCGACGTCTATGCGAGAACAAACATGGTTACGTCCGTGGAGTAGATGTTGAGTAGCATCGTCTAGGCCATCGATAGAGATTTCTGGTATCGTAGGTTCGACAGAGGAGAAGATGGGATTTTCCCAATTATCTAGCAAGTTGGAAATCCAGGGAGTCGGAGTCGAGTCTGATACTGGAAGTGGTGTTTTTGAGCCGCGTATTGTTAACACGGTCTCTTCGTTCACACTCGTAGATTTCAAAGCCAATCTTGATATCGGTCTGGTTGCCGTTACCGAATGTCCAGTCCGTTGGCACACCAAAGACTTTACTTTTGTGGTTGG
Organism: Chaetoscypha palmicola; assembly: GCA_003988945.1. NCBI lineage: Eukaryota > Fungi > Ascomycota > Leotiomycetes > Helotiales > Helotiaceae > Chaetoscypha > Chaetoscypha palmicola. The sequence goes on along the minus strand of QYAH01000377.1, from coordinate 34,584 downwards.
ATTTGTCCATTCTACAATGTCGTCGTTGCCAAGTTCTGAAAATGCTTTCGTTGCACTGGGACAACTTGAAGGGGGAGTTGTGGTTACGACTTCTGCGAATGGACAGCGAATCAACTTCCCAGACGAGGAGAGCAGAGGCACTTTCCCTGAATTTTTGGTTTCGTTATTTGGAAACTCCAATGCGGAAGAGGTCGTATTACGTTGGTCATACTCGTGGCGATCGGCAATAGGAGAATTCGAGGATAGTTTCACTGCTGAAGAGGTACCACTTTTGACCCGCGACCAAGCGTCGAAAGGAGATTCGACTTGCGATGTAGACCTGCGAAACGATGGGAGCTTGACGTTGATCCCCAAGATATCCTTTTTCGTAGTCAACCCTTTTGCACCTCCGTGATTCGAGGGAGCAAGGCGGGTGGTCGACGATGAAGCCGATCGATTCGATCTTGCGACAGTGACATTTTTAGCGCAGCTTTGAGAAACATCGGCCGTAGACTCTTGCACGGCTGGCTGAAAATGAACTTTTCCTTGACGCGTAGGTCGAAAATGATGACGCGTTAAAAATTCGAGGATCATTGCCTGCAATAGATCCACAATGGCAGCAAGAGCGTTCTGCCTGTTGTCCATGATCTCATTTATGCCGACATATGACAACTTCTTTGTCTGTATGTTGATATAAAACATTGGCCATTTATCGACACCTTTTCTTCCTCTCAGTTCCCGGCCGGTATATCCATCGGCTTTATACCGCGCGTCATTTGATCTCCTCAGCTTCTCAGCATCCGCCAGTACGTCTACTTCTTTTTCGTTTCCAAATGCTGAATTTACAAACAAACGGTTAACTTCATCGTGCAACATTGTCTGACCGTCGATTGCTATCACAGGCTCTATGCCGACAGAAATAAATTGAAGATGCTTCGAAGGAGATGGATCCAGAGAGATAGCCCCATCAATTTTCATGTTCTCAGTCGATACTGAAACGCCAACCCAGGAGGAGGTGTCCTCGGGGTTTAAGTATGAAGCTTGAGAGAGAATGTTGCAGATTTTCGGAATATTGATCCTTAACCCAACCTGAGAAGTTGACAATTCTTTGACCTTTGACGCCCTGATCACTAACTTCCGCAAAGTTCCAGCTTCGCTAATTGTGACACTAACGTCGGATGGCCAGGAAAGAAGYAGCACAACGATGCTCCGCCTCAGGTCATCCCAATCTTTATTATGCCCATGCCGCTTCTCTGCGACCGCAGCTCTCTGCCTAACCCTCACCGGCATATTTCCAAACAGATCTCGTACCGTGACTCGAGTTCCATGGTCATTATATTTCAGATTTTGATGTGTCGGGGCAGGTGTCTGACGAACAACGACGTCCGACCTGTGCATGCCAAGAGTATTATGAGAGTGATGTTGATGGTGGCGGGAWGTAATGGAGAGGAGTGCCAGAGCTGARAGAGAGGCCAGAAAAGTCCCGCGTGTTCCRTGTACTGGAGTATGACTATGCAATTTAGATGAATCTGTACTATCTGTAAGTATTTGAGCACGCCTATTGTCTGAATGCCCTYACGATGCAGTCTTCCGAGTCCACCAGCCTCTCTGAACTCTGCAGGGAGGATTCCCAAGCCATTGTCATCTACCACACAACCTCCCTTTGCATAATCGATGGCGATATCCAGTTTCGTGCAATCAGCATCTAGGGCGTTCTTCGCAAGTTCGTAGACCACGCCATTAAGATTGGTGATGATGGTGGATGATTTGATCTGGGCAACCACTTCTCGTGGCAATGGGTTTATCGACATGCTCCAATCTGCTATGCGCGCGAAGAGATAATATTTCAGCGGATCTCCAGCAAAATGGCGGGTCTCTCAAGCCACCCCAGAGTTGCACCTTCCATGACCACAGGTAGAAGAGTGGTTCCAGGAAGCCATCGCAGCTTCTTCAGTAAGGCTACTAGAAGAAAGGCTGCAGCGCGCGAGGTGCGTGTATTGGATCGGGGATGCGATAACACAAAAGACCGGCAGATAACGTTCTACACGCGGCAGCTTGGATCGGTGTCAGTTCAGCAATAAGGTGTGGTCGATGCTGTTGATCTTGATGCTTCGTGTATTCACGACAGAAGACGAGAGGCTGAGAAAGAAAACTCGAGGAGTGACAGCCGTGGGGTTGAGATGACGCGTGCACGCTGACTAATCAAGATGAAGAGCCAACGAGTGGCCCGCAGCACAGGGCAAGGTAAGGGTCCAGAAGCGGCTTCCCCGGCAGCCTCGTGTGGCCTCCCGTAGCAAGAGGCACAAGCAGGTGGAGAGGTGGGCACCAATTCAGGCACAACCACAACACGAACACAACAACAACACCACTTCTCGATCTCCTGACCTTACGACCTCGACATCTCGATATCGTTCTTCTATTCTATTCTATTCTCCAGCGCTTTCTTTCCATCCATCGATCTGCTCGACGAACCCCGATATTCACAACATCCTACCGCCTGCTACTCCCGCCCTTTGTTCTGGTCTTCTACTGTCCTCATCATCTCCTTGCGTCTCTAGAATTGTCTCTCTCCTTCTGACATTGCGAGCCAAAGAATGGCCACTACCGAGACARCTCAGCAACCGCATGGTACGTTCTCGCCATCTATGGGCCTCGTGGTTATATATGGKTGACCCTTCCCCCGAGCCGTCAGAAGAGTTCTACGCCTGCAATTAAACTTGACTCCTTCTCTCTGTTCGCGCTGACAACATGTGTTGTTCCTTAGATCGGCCAGGTCGCCGACGACCATTCTCGACATGGATGAAGAAACTTGCCAATTTCAAAGGCAGCTCCTCTAACGATGCGTCGAGCTCCACCGCAGCCAAACGAAATACATATCAAATGAAGTCGAACTCGAAGCGCCAGACGAACATCAAGAAAAATAATCCATATCCGGAATCCGGCCATATCAACGGGCATACATCGATTCCCAATTCAAATGGACGAGGTTCCCTTTCAACGGGTCCAACCGGCTTGTCGATGAGCACACCTTCCTTGAACCACAGCAGACGATCGGCACGATCTTCTCGAGAAGACCACCCTCCTCCTACCATCGGCAACAAATCAGCGGCGCCCACAATGTCTACAGAGCCAGAAACAGTACACTCAGAGGTGGCACCATCACATGCGCCATCTTCGGGAGAGGCGACCAATGCTACAGCTGGCGGTATCAATTCGACTCGTGGGGCAGACAGTACTTTCTCCTCTCCAGCTCCGTCGGTACGGTCTCTTACTACAACCCTCACGACGATACAATCAGCAGTAGGAGCAGCAGCTCCTCCTACGAATGGTGGCAATGCGCAAACGATTCAATTTTCCCACCAATTCCCTTCTTCGCCCCCTCCGAATGCTCTGCCAGCACATTTGGCTCCTGCAGCCAGCGGAGGGCATCCCGCGACGTACAATACGGCTACCGCGAATGGGTTATTGACAGACAATGCTTCGATTCTTACCCTTGCATCGTCTTCGAAAAGAAGAAGAAGGCGGTCAATGGATACAGATGCCTCAGTCCGGGCGATGGCACCTTCTTCGCTTTTCGGTGGTAGTCGTGAGAGCCTGCCGCTGAGTGTGTTAAGTGCCAACATTGACCCAGCTATGCCGATGCCTGCGCCTCACCAGCCTCGACCAAGTGTTGGAGGCTTGAACGAGAGAGCCAGCATTTACTCTGCCACGGGAGTTGCACCTGCGTTACCAAGCGAGCGTAACAGCTACTATGCTGGGAAGCAATCTATTGCAGCAGACGGAGGTAGCATGAAGAGTGGATTATTGGGTCATGGTAGAAATGGAAGTGTCAGCGGAAGCATTGGTGGAATTGTAGTGTCCCCTGGAAGTCCATTGGCAACCACTCGCGATGGCGTCCCTCCATCTTCAGGCGGTGGACTTAGTCGCAACAATTCTGGATTTGAAATTGTCGATTGCGAAAAGAAAGAAGATCCTGAACACGATGGGCACAAAGAGAGCGGGAAAGTTTGATGAGTGCGACCAACCCACGAAAAGGATGTCTCAATACTGTTTTCTTTTAAGTTATGGGGGACCGGATAGGGCAGTTGTAGAATGGGCTGGGCAGAATCAATGAGGTTCCCATTTACCCACACGGACGGCGTTGATGGACTGATACTCAAGTCAATGATACCCGATATTCTAATAATGCATGGTATTTACTCTCGTACTTGGAAGCTTCAGAGATCATTCAGATCATTTGGTATTGATTGGAATAAGTTCCACTGCGTTGCAGCGTTGGAAATCTCCTTCTGTGCACGCACTTCCCGAATGTCCCGATTTCGTCATCTCCCAGGAGTCAACCTTGTCGTTTCTGTCCCTAAAGCGACGATCGAATTGAGACTGCAGCTTACAATGCTGTAGTAGTATTTCCCCGTCTCCTTTCTCGCCAGTAGAAGATGTGTTTCGTTCCTGGGGTCAAAGAAAGGTAAAATATGAGATTACAAGCGACAGCATTCCTCACCGCTCGGTCTCTTGAAATCTACTATCAAAGCGAGCAAATCGGATGTCGCTTGTGGAGGATTCCATCTAGTCGGACTTCGTATAAGGTGTCATGTCCCTGAATTGGATACGCGCACCGGCTCTACGAAGTACATATGTATGCATTCGCTGTGCCTTACGACTTATCTAGTATGGGATGAGCAGATCGACACCGGAATCCCCAACAAAGGACAGCGCTGATGTCTGACAGAACTTATGAGCTGAGCCTCGCCAGCAGCAGTTGATCGTCGTTAAAACTGGTCCTATAAGCAGAATTTGCTTTCTCGTGAGACTTGAATCCTTGTATTGATTGGGCCGCCGGACTTAGGATATAGTTTTGGTCTTTGCATGTCTGGGACCTGACTTGCATTCCAGCTGGGATTAACTTCCCGCTGGGCACAAAACCACAGCAACAAGGCAGCTTTGTACGTTGTCAAACCGGGCTGTAACTTTGGGTTTGGCTACTTATACCAAGTTTTCTGCGATGATTTGATGATGTTTCGCCCCTGGAGTTATTCGCTTTCTCATATTTACTCTCTCTCATCTTTCATTCATTTTCGTTAATCATATTATTCAAAATGATATTCTCTGACTTTTTCTTGGGCGCTTTTTTAGCATTCTCATTTTATACTACAATCGATTCTGTAACTGTATGTCACGATGAGAATTTTGTCCCYGATGCAATTTTACGAGTCACAGCAGCCAATATYTCGCAATCATGTTATTCAGCAAAGCATACAGTGCTTGTTAATGGGACATCTCCTGGTCCAGAATTGCATCTTACAGAGGGCAAAACATATTGGATACGAGTGTATAATGATATGGCCCATGAAAACGTAACCATGGTGAGATATCCTTCCTTGTGTGATCGATTTCATGTTGACTTTGTCTTGCAGCACTGGCACGGTCTCACGATGGCAGTATCGCCTTTTGCCGACGGCGCGCCCGCCGCAAGTCAATGGCCAATTCCACCTATGCATTACTTCGATTACGAGATTAACGCTCCCATTGGAATGGCCGGGACGTACTTCTATCATAGCCACGTTGGATTTCAAGCTGTTTCTGCCGCTGGACCTCTGATAATTGACGATATTAACSTTCCGTATCAGTACGAGGAAGACAAGATTGTATTTCTGCAGGATACATTCAGGAAGGACGACGCCACTATCGAAGCGGGATTGGTTGCTAGCCCACTAGTGTGGAGTGGTGAGACTGCTATGATTCTGGTTAAYGGAAAAGGAGGGGGGAGTGCTAATGACACTTCTTGCAATTCGACACTCTCGTCTATCAATGTTGAACCTGGCAAGACATATCGATTGCGGTTCGTGGGTGCTACTGCTCTGACGTTCGCGATTCTGGCAATTGAAGGTCATGAGTCCATGCAGGTGATTGAAGCAGATGGGTGAGTGCTCTGAGTTACTTGACATAGCACCGACGAAGACTAATCAACATGCAAGATCATACACCAAACCTTTCAACACCTCACTGCTTCAAATAGGTAGCGGTCAACGTTTCAGCGTCCTTCTTACTACTAAAGCTGCGCCTGAGAAATCATCCTACCTGATGCAAATCGAATCCCGAGACCGTCCTACCCTAACCCGCAGTTACGCAGTTCTCAACTACGGATCCAACTCTTCCATCAAACAAATGAATCCCTCAAAGCCACCTTTGATGCTTCCAGCAACCACCCGCGGATTTCTTGATTACGAACTTGAGCCCCTGACACCGTCGCCAGATTATCCTACCTCTGCAGAAGTCACTCGCCGAATCACCATGACAGTTCACCAAAAGGTCGACGGCCAAACAGTCTGGACCCAAAACAAATTCAACTGGACCGAAGACTTCCCACGCGAGCCCTACCTCGTCACTCTCTACCGCAACGACAGCTCCATCCTCGAGTACCCCAGCATGGAGCGCGCACTAGCAAACAACGGCATCGACCCCATCTCCCGCTCCTTCCCCGCCATGATCGGTGAAGTCCTCGAGATCGTGATCCAGAACACCGGCGCCGATGCTGGCGGACTTGACTACCACCCTTTCCACGCTCACGGGCGACATTACTGGGATCTCGGATCCGGAAATGGGACCTACGACGCTGCAGCCAACGAAGCGAAATGGGCAGCTCTCGGTCACCAGCCTCCTCTTCGTGACACCTCGATGTTGCATAGATATGCCCCGAAGACTGGCAATGGGACGGAGATGGGATGGCGGGCGTGGAGGTTACGTGTGACGGAGCCGGGGGTTTGGATGATTCATTGTCATATCTTGCAGCATATGATTATGGGCATGCAGTCGGTGTGGGTGTTTGGGAATCAGGCTGAGTTGCTTGGACGTGTGGGTTTCCCGGATGTGGAGGGGTATYTGGTGTATGGTGGGAGTGTGATGGGGAATGAGACTAATGCTCCGCAAATGGTACACTTTCAGGATAATGAGGGCGACGATGCGTGGGCAGAGAAYCAGAGGGCTAAGAGGATGAAGAGGGTGGAGAGGATCMGGAGTGGTCGCCGRGGTTTCTGAAGTGATGAGTACAAGGAGTCRAGATCATCGTGGGATAGCACTCGCTAATGTKKGYAAGATCGAATCGGTAATAATGTACAGTATCTTCTAGAAAGGGGGTSGGCGTGGATTCTTATATATACTACATCTCATTTTGTCATAGATAAAAAGGCGACTTCAATTCTCAGACGCGTTTGCGAAAGGTCAAGATATTATTAATACTAAGGGGAGCGAGTCTCGGCTAGAACAAAATAWTACCGAACTCCATAAGCGCTCAAATGATACCAGATCCAATGTAGAAARGTCATAAMAAATGCGYGCCAAACTCAAACCCGCTTTTCAGACGTCAAGGTCACTTCGATCCGATTCTGAGCTATGCGACAACAATCCCTTCCTCTTCTTCCACCAAATATTCAACTGTCTCTTGATCCCCTCGTTATATCCATACGTAATCGCATTCGCCAAYCCCACAAACTGCGACGCGCTTTGCAAGATCTGAAGCGGTCGAGAACTCCTCCCGCTTAATTCGACGATGCGGTTTATGATCCCCGGAAGCCAGAGGATCACATAGGCGATAGGATACGCATTGAGAAGCAGAACTTTTTGGATCTCTTTCTGTTTATCGTGGACGCTTACGGTGTGGTTGTAGGAGAAGGGCGTGATGCTTGAGGGTGACTTGATGGTTTGTTGGTACGAGGTGATGTTAGTGAGGGCTTTTGAGGAGGACACGGGGACTGAATCGTCGTTTTCGTCGTACGGTTTGAAGACCCAGTCCTCCTTGCCGCGCATCTCAAATTCATCGTCGTCGTCGCTAGGTTCTTCTTCCGTAACGGGCTTGAGGTTTGTAGGCGAGCTGATCGTTACATTGGATGGACGTCGTAGAGCACTGATCTCGGCAAAGTGCGCGCGGAAATAGAAATAGAGGTAAATATACAGCGTGACGGTGATGAGGACAATCACAAATCGCCAGCCATGAGTAAGTCCGTACCGCAAATCTGGTCTGTCTTGCGCTATCCAGCACCAGTTCCCACTGACCGGCGCGTACGCTCGCAGACCGAGAGCTGTGAAACCTATGATACGCGTCAGTACGACGGTGCCACGAGTCTGCGACATTGGTTGTACTTACTGGTGATCGTTGGGATGAGCCATAAAGCACCGGACAGAAGAATCTTGCTTCGCACTCCGGTATCGAGCCTTGATATCCCACCTCGTAATCCGAATACCGTCGCACATGCGACTAGCAGGATGGAAAAGTCCGTCCCTTGAACAGTCAACTGTCCCACCCATCCATTGAAGGTACAAAGATTCCCAGGGGTCAGCGCGCCAACTGTAAACACATAAATCCCCGACGCAGAGTTATTCAGCGCGTTAAGAAAATCTGTCTCCGCCTTAGCAACGACTATAATCTCAGGAAAATGGCAAACGTACCAGCAGCYGCGAGATTGATAATTAAGACATGTCGGAAATGGGGTATCTGAGGAAGCAAGATGTAGCACACGAAGATCAACCCCGAGGCTACACAGGAAAGTAAACTGCCCACGAGCGTGGGGATCGCGACGGCCGGATCGTAGGCGAGCGCTGGGTTGAGGGTTGTGTTGTTCATGATCATCTACATTATACACGCTCCGCGGTAAAGACTGCCTCGTGCAAAATCACCTCCAAAGAAAAGAGAAGAGAAGAGTAAAGAACGTAAAGATTTGTTGCGTCGAGCACAGAAAATCAAATTCAGAGGAGACAGAGAGACGAAGATAAAGCAGAAATCGTGGACAATTGGGGACGGGGATCTTTCGGATCATGTGCTGTACTTTCTTACGGAGAGGTTAGTCTCCCGACGGTTGAATAGCGGCATATATGCTTGGGAATGAGAATACTAGGATRTTWTCACCAGATTCATCATTTAGAGTTTATACCAGACTGTTCTGGGGACGTGGCACGGGGTTTAGGATGGTCTGAGTGGGGGGAATGAAACGGGTGACCCACTTGAGGTTGGTTGAGTGGGGGAGGGTGGATGAGGGTACGAACCACGTGCAGACCATGATTATGATGAGGTGCGGGAATCGTAGAATTTTATTAGATGGAAGGAGAGGTGAGTTGTGCGGTTTTGGATGGCTGAGGAGAGATATGTGACTTAAGTGTATTTAGACGAATTCTTCACATAGTACATATTCATCACCTCTTTAAGACGAGTCTAACAAACCATTCAATCCCATCTACTAATCCGAAGACTTCAGACAACAAGAGCGTAGCGTTAATCTATCCTCAGACACCAAGGCGACCAGATCTTCTCTCGAGTTTCATCACTATGCGATAACAAGCCAGACCCATCAGCGTACCCCTTAACTKGAAGACGGCTGAGAAAATCAAAGGGCTGTTTATGTCAAACAGTGAAATTGGAATCACTCATTATTTGAGGTTATATCTCTTACTCTGCAGTACGACCTTTTTTTCGAGCGCAAACTACGCTTTGATAGCAAAACGCGGGTGCCGGTAGAGATATGGGTATAGAGTGTAGGGGTGAATATGTAGGAGCAATGACAATTCGTTTGATTCCCTGTACTAGGTCTAGTTTCTCAAAAGAGCCTCAAATATTCGACTAGAGTTAACGACTTGAGGACCAATTAACGACTTCATTGCCTTGTCGCAGGGGGTTTTCACGACTTTAGTTCCTTGTCATCTAAAACAGGGGGCGCTATGAGCTTATAACCCTAGAGAAGATCCGGAGCTGATGATACAGGCKTCAAAGTAGATGCTGCTCTAATGTTCCTAACCTCGCTGTCGCTGTCACTCTCTTTAAGGAGAAAATCTCTCTACTTTGAATTTTAGGTACGAAAACTTTTAAAAGGCGATATTCCTCGCTTTCTATCCCACGAAATCTCTTAGAGTATAATCTCTTAAAGTACGATATCTCTCAAAGTGCGACGTCTCTTATTATATAATACTCTGCGGAGTACATATAGATTTTCGAGGTGTAAAGAGCCTTGTTCGCACGCTCCACACGTACCTTGTCTATTCGTTGAGGAAAAGCAGCGTGTGCGGGCCACAAGGCAATAAAGTCGTTAATTGCTTGAGTACAGCCATCAGTAGGAATTACTAGGAAAAGTGTAAATACCTTGCGGCTATTAAATAACCCCTGGTGTTTATTAAACCACCTAGTCTTATTGGCTAGAGTCCTGGATTGACCTACTAAATAAGCTATAAAACCCGTAACGTAGCCTTACACGAGCCCCGATTATATCTCGGAGACAGGTGGGTTTATCGAGTAATTCCTACCAATTAACGACTTGAGTACCTTGTCACAGGGGTGTTCAACGACTTCGTTACCTTGTATTCTCAAGTAGGGGGTCTAATTGGAAGTAAAGATATGCCTTGAAAGTAAATGCTGCTCTAATAATTATTACCTCGCCGTCGCTCTCTTCGACCTCGCCGTCGCTCTCTTACCTCGCTGTCACTCTCTTACCTCGCTATCGCTCTCTTCGACCTTACTATCGCTCTCTTTAACCTCGCTATCGCTCCCTTCGACCTCGCTATCGTTCTAGTTTTATTAACCTTAGTAAGATAAGACACTCTTATAGACTCTCGTTCTCACGATACTATCGTTTGTCTTTATTCTCTACTTCGAAGTACGAAGTATATAGTATAGTACTGTACCTACCTAGCCCCTTACACTCCAGTACGATTTATTCGTCGAGAAAAAGCAGCGTGTGCGGGTCTACAAGGCACTGAAGTCGTTGAACACCCCTGTGACAAGGTACTCAAGTCGTTAAACCAATTCCTACGGATGGCTGTACCCATAAAACTAGGATTAAAACGACTTTAATACATGTCAATGTCTCACGCTACTTTCTCTTTGACTAGGGACTACAAACCCCTTCCATTCGCTCCTCCTCATTCTCTAGAGTATTTTTTCAAAAGACAACTTGAGTTCTGAGAGCGATAGAAGTTAGACTCGATACTATACTCGTAGCCACGTTAGCACTTAGGTAATAAAAGGAGAGGACGTATTAGTAAATAAAGAGACAAATACATCTCGAGCGCTAGGTTCATAACGCCGTATTAAGATCTCTATTCCCTATTCATGTCGAGCTTCTAGGAATTCATATAAGAGCGCGATCACGATCGCGATCGCGATAGTAAGATAACGACAGCGAGGTCATGATTATTAGAGTAGCGTGTCCTTTAAAGTTTGTATCCTCTACTCCGGATCATCTTTATAGTTGAAAGCTTGTCAAACCCCCGGTTGTGGAGTAGCATGGGTACTCAAGTCGTTTTTATCCTAGTTTCACGGGTACTCAAGTCGTTAACTCGCTCAAAAGTGGCCGTACTACAGAGTAAGAGATAGGATGAAATTGTCTATATAAAAGAATGCTTATTTAAAGGCACTAAGAGGTTAGGTAGTCTTGGAGGAGAAAGCTCGGATGTGACCGATTTCAGAGGAGAAGCTCAGAGTGCTTGTCACTCAGAAGATGGGGTCTAGACGAGGAAATAGCATGCATGACAACGAAGCGAATGGCTGAGAGTTTGATACTGCGAGGACGTGAGCGGAAGTGTGATGTGCAGAATGCAAAAGTTGTCGCGACTCACATCTATGGATTGCCAAGATATTGGAAAACGCGGGAGGATGCGGAATATGCGGAAACTTCAGATGAATTTTAAATAGGGCAGTACTGCTTTTAGACGGTGTATTCCGGTTGCTATTGTGGGAAGGCTAATGGAGATGAATTTTAAATGATACAGGATGATTAGTTGGGCGTGGAACAATTGAGGGAGTCGTGGAGAAGACGGAGAAGATTGCTCGTCACCTATGCTTCATATATATAGCAAAAGAATGCACAAAATGTGTGCGTTTTTGGAGTGATTCATTCATGACAGTTACTATAGTATTCTAATTGGTAGTAGACATTGCTTCCACCTTCTAAAGCTCTATAATCTATAGACGGTAACATCACTCCATCTAGCACCGACGCCATCCAAGCCTTTCTAAACACCAAAAACATTATCCAACCATGGGGTATCATTAAACAATAAAAGCGCCTTCTTTATCCCTCTCCTTCCCATCACGCCGACACACAAGCAGCACCAACAATAGCATCCAGTGCCGAACTCTGCGTCTCAATCGTCGCCATAGAATGCGGCCCACTCCAATCCAGCCCCAGCTGATTATCCACCTGATCATTCGTCCAAATCGAATTCGCATTATTCTGCAAAAAGTTCTTATACGTCGTCTTAAGATCATCCGCGAGAGTAACACGGTTATACAGGAACTGAATATTACGTCCAAAGATGCCTTTGAATTGTTGCAGGTCTTTGCTACAGGCATCTGGCTCGCATTGCTCCGTGAGAATCCCGTTCGCGTCAGTGAGGTAGTCGATGGCGGCTAGTGCGATGGTGTTGGCGAGATCAGTGTAACTGGAATCGCCAGATGCCCAGGCGAGTTCGGCAAGACCGCCGAGGATAATACCTTGGTTGTAGGTGAAAACGGCGTTCCCATCATTTTGGCAGGTGTTGAGATCCAGGCCGTTGTTGATCACGTTTTGGGAATTGATGAGTCCGGAGGCGATGAACCAGTCGTAGGCTTTGACTGCTTCGTTGTAGTAGTAGCCTTCCGAGGGCGACTGTGGACGGCGATTRGCGAGTTTGGCGGCTGCTGTGAGGTAGAGTTCGTTTTCAACTGCGCCGTTTTGGGTGTGCGATTTGTCCCACCTAGACGAGGTTAGTCATGTGAGATCTAAAGGTAGAGGAGAGAACTTACCACAGGCCACCGCACGTCGCTTGACCCCAAACACTCTTTGGATCTTCAAAGATTTGCGCCGCGATGTCCAGATATTTCTCATCTAGAGTGACATCATAAACCTCGATCCACGCAAGCGCCCACCATAGCTCATCATCATAAAACTCATTCAGAAAGCCAGTATAACCRCTAGAAATTGGTGCTTGAGTGAGTGTCGTTGGAAACACGGATGTTGTCGTTGGCGCTACTTTATCCGGAAAGTATTCTTGGAAATTCGCTAACATTGTGATAACGTTTGCGCTGTTCCACCAATGGCTGACATCTCCATACATTCCTGTTGCTGCTGAATACCATGTTTGCATCTGATTAATTCCTGCTACAGAGTAGGCGATATATTCTTGTTGTGAAGCTCGTTTRCTTAACCTCTTGCCGAGTTGTTGCCAGTGAGGATTTGGGCTCGTTTCAGGTGTTGGTAATGCTAATGAGAGACTGGTAGAACTGAGAAGAACCACTAGGGTCTTGACTGCTGTGGACGAAAACATTATGCGTAAGCTGGAGAGCAGAAACAAAGGCTGAAATAAAAGAGTGTGACGAAGTAACGGAGACCCAAAATGCAACCAAAAAGGGGGTTTCCACATGTTTATGTACTCTCACCAATTTGATATTCATGATCCATGCTAATATGAGCACCACTGAGCATTGCTATGGCATTCTCGATAGGAAATCACAGATATCTGCCCGCCAGCTGAGCGGATCTCACGGGGGAGCCGGCGGGATGCATAATTGGCTGGAAGGTCAAGATTCGAAGTTTCGCATTGCGGGAATTCGGGAGCCGCGTTTCTCGAAGCCGCCCAGAATCGAGGCAGGCAGAAGAAAGACAGAAGAGCCTCGCCAGCGCATTGATGTTCATCTCTTGCATGTCTTGTGGGCTTCTTCGAGTAGGGAACTGCACCGAGAGCTCTGGCAGACTGCCAGAAAAGTTGGTGGATTCCAAGGCAGTGGAAGTCATCCTGATTTGGCAGAATCTGGTTTCTGTCCTTAAAAGGTTATCCTTAATCTTCAAAATGGCCCAAAAAGAAAAAATGCAAGGGAAGGAGATCCAGTCTGATCGACGTGCGCAGTAACCACCTTGCACTGCTCCAAGGCTCACCCAAGGTTGTCTACGTAAGTGACCATACGCTGGCACGAGCGTTCCCCTATCGCATCTTGAGATCATTATGCTTTCGATGTTGAGATGAACGTTGGTTCTGACGTGGAGCCATAGGCCATCGAAGTCCAGTCAAATCGAAGTATAGATGTAGAGTTTATGCGTCGCCACGTCTAGTCGAGACCTTTGAAACACAGACAACGGCTGGCCCCTGAGTTAGCGGCCGAATAGGGGATCTGAAGTTCTGAACTCAAGGAGGCTGAGCAAGCCGCGAAAGTTGGTTTGTGTAAACACTCAGCTGTCTGCGTGATCGTGAAAATGTCTTGTGGAGCGTTGGCAATGTTGTTTTGGCGGTGAAGAGGCAGGCAATGTTTGTGAAAGAGTGACGTTGGCTTTGAGTTGGGTTGATCTTCGAGTTCTCGCTTAGGGTTCTCCGAGCTGGTGCCCGTGTCGTGGGTGCGCCTGAGCCACCAGCCACAAGTTCCGGTCCTCCTCGTGGAAGCATTCATTCTTGTTAAGTTGATATTTGGTAGCATTGCCTTTGAACTGTTTAAGATAAGATAGGAAAACATCGTCATAAAGCAATCAAACAGTAATTGCGTACTCAGTGTTCTATTTGATTTGTGTAGCTATTTCGCACGCACGCAGTAACCTTGTCAGCTAGCGTTAGGCAGAAAGCGGCAGCATAGATAGCTACTACTAAATAGTGTTCCATTCTCTTTCGCGTATTATAAAAGGAGTAAAATCTAGCTGAGAAAGTATGTGAGAGTATCTCTAATGACTTAGAGAAAACAATTCTTCTATCTTTCGTGCATTCCCTAKTGTGCCGCTTATTTGGTTCATTGTGAGGCTGCTTACTCGTTACTTGTTTGTTATCTCAGTAAGCCAAAACTTGTTATCGTGGGGCCTGGTGAATAAGTGGGATCTCCACGCGATGTTCTGATTGGTCCGCCACCAACGCAATCGATGTCAAATAATGAAATCAATTCTTGAAGACGTTTTGGGATCACGGCAACATCCCTTTTGAAGCGCAACATTGTGCACGTCTGCTCCGAATTTAAAGGATAAATATGGCCTTGCAAAATGGAGATGCGAAGCCAAAAACAGGGCAGACTTTGGCGATAATAGGCTGCGGTGGGAACCTTCAAGACTGAATTGATAACATCAGCTGATCATACGCTCAGGAACCATGGGCACCGCGATCTTAGCCGGCGTAATGGAATCTTGCGTACTATCCAAAGCCGCGGGCTCAGAGCCAAGGATATCTAAATTCATAGCCACTGTGAACAGCAGTGGCTCAGCCGACGCTCTGAGGACGCGCTTTGCGAAGTATGACGGGTGGTTGGATGTCCTCGAGAAAGACAATGTCTCGGCAATGCAGAGAGCGGATTTGGTGTTGCTTGCTTGTAAGCCGTACATGGCGGAAACAGTGCTRGGTCAAAAGGGTGTGCGCGAGGCTTTGGAGGGGAAGTTGGTTATTAGTGTGCTTGTTGGATCGCCTGTGGAGAAGTTGAAGAGAGCTGTTTATGGAGACGAGAATAGACCGGAGAGCGAGTTCTATGTCAAAAGAGTCATGCTCAATATCGCTGCTGGGTATGGAGAGTCGATGGCGGTCATTGAGACGACGTCAATGCCACATGACATGGAGGACATCTCGGATTGGATWTTTCTTCAAGTCGGGAAGATCGAGCCRGTTGCGCCTGAGCTATTTGATATTGGCGGAATTATCGCAGGTCCTTCAAGCGCATTCCTCTCTGTAGCGTTTGATGGAATTTTGGATGGTGCTGTTAGCCAAGGATTGAAAAGAGCCGATGCTAGAAAGATTTTGACGCAGTCGTTGATATCTTTGACAACATTGTTGGAAAATGGGGAACACCCTGCTGTCTTGAGAGAGAAGTATTCGAGCCCGAAAGGAACGACGATCGCAGGATTACTGTCTCTGGAAGAGGATCGAGTTCGATATGCATTCAGCAAAGCTGTAATCGCAAGCTCGAAACGAAGCGAAGAGATTGGGAAGTAGATAGGTGATACACCCGCGAAATAGATTCTAGACCGCTAGTTTTGGAGGCAACAAGATCTCTATCATTTTACTTCACCGGAGGGTGAACTTACGACGCCTTCGAGGGATGCGTTTCAATGTGTCGATGCGCCAGTCGTTCTGATACTCCGAGATCAAGCCTCTGCGTTCGGCAATATTAGGTTCAATCCAATGGAGAAGCATCATAACGAATCGTCGCTTCGTCTTTGTCTGTGTTGTATCCCGAAACTGAAAAAGGACCAAGGCATCGTATATACCGGGGGAGTCAATCTCGCCATCGACGTCAAGTAGTGTGGTACCAAAGACATTGAATGTGCCRTTCAGTTTGAGCTCTTGATCGTCCGCATCATATATTTTGTAGCGCCATAGATCGTTACCTCGCCACCCGACAACTTTGTAGACTGCTATTTGCACTAGATCTCCTTCTACCAAGAGATCATCAACTTGGGTCAGGTTCCATGGCATGATAATGTACTCTGGATACTTAGTGATTCTTTGTAACAGCGACAGTGGACTTTGTCCCCATGATGCACGAGTTGGCCTTTCAGATATCCAAAATCGTGTATCGACTTCATTCTCTATGGAGAATGACGATGATCCGCGTAGGTACTGTTCGATGAAGGACTTCCCACCTTGGAGGATCGTCTGGTTGAAGATATCGCCACGTACACTTGCCCAGCTCCAAGTAGGAAATCCTTCGCGACGGGTATAAGCAGCAGCTTGCTGTCCGGCGATATGAATTGGAAAAGTCCATGGAAGTCTCCTACTCCAGAGAAGTCCAAGTGCAAACCCGATGTTCGTGTCGAGCTCCCCTCGGCTTGGTCTGACTGGCACACCACACAACGTTTCAAATGGGCAACGAGCAAGAATGCCTTGGAAAGCATCCAAGATATCAGATTCATAGGTCAGCTCCCTTCGAGAAAACATGAATCTATCTCCAATATGACCAAATGCGCCGATCTCAAGCAGGGACTCATTGTCGAACAATTTTGCATCAAGCTGTGTCGAGTTCAATATCGTGGTAATGCAATTGACATTCGCCGATTGGTTTACCGCTTCGGATCGAGTGGTCTCACGACAAACGAAGTAGATTTGGTATCTTGTAAAGAAAAGACACCTCGTCGACAACCTGGCTTCTTGGTATGTCCATCCACGAGTGATCCACTTTGATTCGGCCAGAGCAGTCGTAACAGGTGGGAAAGAGGAGAGAAGACTGCCTTCTTTCAGAGAATATGAAGGCTGTGATATTTTGGGAATAACGGAAACTCCCGGAATCCCGGCATCGCTGTCCTCACCATGAAGTGATACAATTGTGGCCTCTGCATTCTCATAGATCATRTCCATTTTCTTGATCGTTCTGTTCTTCTCGGCCATATCATTTTGATCGATACAATATTTGTCGACCCAGAGCCATCTTCTACCCATCTTCCGAACCACGCGGATAGCGTCTTGAACGGTGAGTGGAGCACTGTCGAAGTCAAAATTGTGATTAGTCGCGGACTCAGGTACAGATGGCCGTGGCCGGCCCCAAACGTAACTGAGTGCAAAGTAATGTTCATTCGGAGGCTTCTTCGCAATTCTATTCTCGTGGCAGTCAATAAACTTCAAGTCCTCCAACGCCAAAGTGGCAACCTTCACCAAATATTCATTCCTTTCGCATTTCAAATGGTGATCACAGCAATCGTTGATCCAATTGATGAGCAATTTCCAGTCAAAAGACGCAGAGTTGACTAGATTGACTGTGACCTCTTTAGAGGCATCCGCAAGTCGGCGGACTATAAGACCACGTTTTCCGATTTCATTCAGTGTTCGAGCATCAAATACAAGCCTTGAATTCTGGCGCAGAACACTGAAGAATGGTACGTTATCATCATGGGATAGGCCGGCGATACGGTCAAAGAGACGAACATGTTGTCTATACTTCTTTTTGAACTGCGTTGATGTCCCAAAGAAGAAGTGACATAGGGGACAAACGATGGTGTCGATGTTTGACGGCCTAGTTCCAATTGAGATGATAGCTTTTCCGCCCTCAGGAATGTCTGATGTATCGACATCGAAGATGGTGGGATCGATCTCTCGACAGTTTGAACAGAAATCTCTGCTCATAGCATGGGAAGATATCTTCTGAGAGTTATAGTCTGTTCCGATGAAGAGAGCAGTAGCGCTCACATACAAGTAGATCCCAGATCGGYGATTCTTTCGATGGCTCCTCCACAATTGATATCGAAGAGTCTTTAAGGCTTTCGGAAGTACAAGATAGGTAAGATGCATGGACACGTCGAGACGTCTAGTCGTACCAAGCCCATGACCTACAACCATCCAATCACACCCCCTCCCACAACCCCTGCTCGGCACAACATATCTCAGCCGCAGCAAACAGCAACCTCCTCGCAGAATCTCCTCCATACACATCTCCACACCATGGACTTATAACCAGCAATGTTCCGCCCCCGTCGCAACGAGCTACTAGAGCACACACATTTCCAAGATGCAGACGCGACCATCGGAGGCTTGCAAGCGGTCGATCTGTGGAAGTACGAAGGAGTACAAATCCCACGATCAGGTGCTCTCCTGCCACGGTTTACTGGCTGATTGGGAGTTTCTAGATAGATGCGTGTACGGATAACAATCTCAGCCATAAGATTTTGCGTGAGGAACATCCAGATCTTGATGRCTGGCTGGATGAGTCGCCACCGTTGCGTCAACGTGAAAGGAAATTGGAAGGCAGTGTTAAAATATTGTGAGATGATTCTGAAGTGGAAACGTGATGAAGTGGTTTCTGGTGTTGGGCTTGTATTGATCGAAAGTGCCGCAGGTTTTGTAATCGTGTTTCCTATCGACCTCCGGGCTTTGCGATGAGTAGAGAGTCTTTCGAGGATGTGGAGCGAAGGCTCCATCTCCCGTCAAATGTTCTAGATGCTGCTTACACCACACAAGGTGYATTTTTCAGACAKTTTGAATATGGATCTTCTGGAACGGAGCCTCCAGAGGCGATAAGTAGGTCGAAACCTTTTAATCAGCTTGTCCATCATGGAAGCTGACTAACCTCTAGGCTTGGTGTTGAAGGTTCCTCAAAAAATGCCAATAGCAAATTACCTTCTCGCGTTGTCACACAACTTCCAAAGTCGAAGAACTACAGCGTTCATATATGGCCATTTTCTGTTTGAGAGATTGCCGATTGTCACATCTTCATTATGGCATCAACCTAATCTCATGAGTTCGGACCGTCGACACAAAGACTACCATAGATTTTACCCTCCGGAAGAAGGAATAACGCAGATGTCGCAATTTATTGAGCACCTCAAATCTTCCGTCGACCAATGGATAAATCCGCTCCTACTGCCCGCCCTACTCGTGGAAAACTTCATGATAAGATCCCATTTGTTCGGAATTGATATCGACGACCAGATCGTCAGTCTGGAACGTCAAACTGGCGTTGTATTTGCAGGAAGAACAGTCCGACCTCATGAGTTGGACGCAAGTCCGGAGGACCTCCCAAAAGAAAGTATTCGGGCATTGACCAAAGACATGCATACTGTACTCACTGAAATTATATTCTTCGAGCGTGTAGTGGACTGGACTGGGGAATGCTTGGAATTCTTGAGCAAGACGATTGTAGAAATTAATGAAAAGTCGCTGGTGGAGAACAGACGGAAGAATCGCCAGATGCTGGAGTTCTTGGAGTACCTCCAAAGCTATTCTCGAGGTACACGTGGCATGCAAAGTGCGGCAAAACAGAGAGTGCAATCTCAGATAAACGTTGTAAGTTGGCAGTCATTCCAACACAATAAACATAGTAAACACGCTAAGAAGATGTTCAATAGCTATATTCGTTCATGGCTCAAATCGACAATTCGATCAATGCCAAGATAGCTGTGTCGAGCGCTCGAGACTCTAGTGCCATGAAGACGCTTGCCTTGATCACTACGATATTTCTCCCCGGCACATATGTAGCGGTAGGATCAATCTTGTTCCTAGTATGGGTAGCCTTGCTAACGTATCTCGGGATGATCAGACGCTGTTTAGCATGTCCATGTTTGACTGGTCATCTGCAGAAGCAGGATCAGCCGCCGACAACAACACTGTTTCCGGCAAATTCTGGATCTATTGGGCCATAACTATTCCTCTGACTTTACTAGTCATGATACTGTGGCGGATCTGGTGGATCTGGCAGGATAAGGAGTATCGTAGGGAAGTTAAGCAGGCTGTCGCTAAGGTGGAGGATGACGAGTATCGGTCATCTAGGTGGTTTGTAGACATTCCAAAGAAGGGAGGCAGGCCAATCGCAGAGTGACGACAGCTTAGGAAGCAGGTTACCAATGCTTGTGATTGTGGTAAACCTAATCAGTAATTATAGCAATGGCAGTAGCGCATGTTCTCCACCAAAATTTGCAACGTCGTGGTGGAATCAGTAGTTGATCAATTGAAATGTTCTCGATAGGCTAGCGTATTATTGGCAGATTTGGATCACTTGAGACCACTGCGTTTGATCGATCATGCAGGAGTTGGAATCCTTCTGCGCTAGAGCGTGGAGAGACGGCAGCTCGTAGGTGGTTGTAGAGAAACGCGATCTTCAAACAATGGCCAGTACGAGCCTCAGGAAATGGTTTCAACGTCCAGTACAGTACAATAGGCGCGAAGCGAGAGATTGATCATTAACCTTATTGACCAAGACGGGACAGCCACGTTGTCCAGGGGTAGTTTAGCCCAGACTAGACCGCCAGGTGCATGTTTAATCACTCAGCTGGCGTTATTCGAAAGCCTAAGTGAGGTACAACCATTGGGCCGCTGGTCAGTTGAACTTGAGAAATAGGAGGTATAGACGATTTGCATAACAATGCTCTGAAGGAAAAGTGAGCAAGAACCGGCGACTTTGATAATGGTTCTACATGAAAATCAAATCTCAACCCTCTTGGGCTAACAATGGTGCTAGTGGGAGGGGCYGGCGCTTATGCGAGCCATCATACGACATCAAGTCCTTTGATGACAGCGTAATCTCACTGAAAATTGTCAGGACACTGACTGAAGATGGGACATTGGGTAATTCCCGCCTTGGTCGATGTGAGTGTCAGACAAGATAGTGATAATTGCCTCGGACGATCTTGGCCACAGAGGGGTGATTCGAAGTGCGATCGAACAATGTTCAGATTTCTCGAAGCTACAGTACCAGAGAAATATTTGAGTGGAGGTAGCCCACAGGATTGGCTGGCTCGCCAAACCGTGCGAAGGATCAACAGAATTGTGTGGCCTTGCTGTGCAAATTTGATCCCAAGGATGGAAATTCTTCAGCTCAAATTGCCGGTTTCCACAGGCTGTAATAAGCAGTACGAGGATGTAGGTATCGAGATGATATTTCGGTGACGAGAACACTTGCTCACGACCGGTCGACTTTCCGTTTACCACAGCGACAGAACGACTTCAGGTAAGCGCCCGCGGAGAGAACGTGGCGCGATTGCAGAGGGCGAGATTCGAAAGTCTGGTGAACGAACGTAACACGTCTAGAATGAACAAGTAATAAACATGATCTGCGTATCATGATAGCCGCGTTCGAGCAGAGTTGAGACGAGGGCAGTGTTGCATGTTGGCGGTGGCTGCATTTCGAATCAGCCCAGCTTGTAATTGTTGAGGTCGTATTGTCAACATACAGTCTTTTCATTTATTGTCTCAATGTGCACAGCTTTGAAGAGTGACTCAGGCAAGGTGAAGTGGCATTTTTGTTGAAGTGATGTTGAGTGTTCGTGTTGGTGTTGGTGTTGGTTCATGGTGTCGTGGCAGTCAAACTTGGACCACTCGGCTATGGAGCTAACCTTACCTCGTTCGCCTACGTACAGTAGTAACAGTACTGCACTCGCGAGTTACGAGTTAGTAGCTGCGTTGTAACTTGTGAGGCTGATTGGATTTACAACACCAAGCAAACCAGATAATTGTACTCCGTATTCCTTACCCGCGATTCCAAACCATGCTGCTCAAACCAACCGTACAACCGCAACCGCATGGACAACATGTGTCCACGCCGCCCACCGACATCCCGTTCGTCCCGTGCTCAATTGGCCACCAACATTGGAACTCCAGCTCCTTCCACCATCTGGCCTCCTCTTGCGGCCTCCATCTCCTTCCAACACCACAACTCAGTCTACAGACTTGACCGCCCCAAGATGTCTCTTGCGAAGCCCCCACCACTGTTGGAACATGTCGATATCGTGTCGTGCAATACGGTGAAAAGTCCGTCACCGCTGTCCGGCCATCCATTCGAGAATAGAGCGCTTGGCCTCGAAATCGAGACGCTCTTCGCGCGTTGTCGTTGCTTTTACTTCGAAGTAGAGCCCGGAGAAGAGGTTCTCTCTTTTCCCGTGGTCTCAATGCAGGTCTGACAGTATCTAGGCTTCGAAATTACCCAATTCCCTCTCTCACGGCACCCTTTCATCCTCCAGTGAGACGATCCAACCTCTCCCATCACTGGAAAATCCTCCTACAAGCCTCTGAAACACGCCTCTCTACGAGTAGTTTCGTTCCCTGGCATGAGAAGAGGTTCTATCGAGATGGGGGCGATTTGGGCTGCACAAGCCAAGCGTTGTGCTCCAAGATTGGCTGATTATTCCCGGTTCGCGGCTCTCGAGGGRCACACCTCAAGGAGTGGAGATGAAGGCCCCYGGTCGTGTACATCGGACGAAATAAACTCTGTGGGAGATGTACAGTGTACATGTTGATAGAGCGAAAGATAGCCTCGAGACAGCCCAACCAGAAGTACTGGCTACCGGCAGGGGTGGGACCGAAGGATTGGGATATTTCCCCTGCAGTCATCCTGCGACTCCGCCCAGACAACATGCCTCCTCGCCGCCTCGAGGACAAACTGGTGTCCCGAGGACAAACTGGTGCCCCAAGACACGAGCATAGCACCAACATGTCCACGTCGGGCATAGCCCGCGAGGAAAGTAACGCCTCGCCAGCCGGCTACTACTGGGAGATTGTCGAGAAGTCTGTGACAAGTGCGATATATGGTCGCGAGCCATCCTGATGGCCATCCCTGCTCCTACTTCCTTGCTCCCACGTCCTAAAGTCCTTGAAGGAATACCACCCATCGCCTATCTCACGTTGATGCCCTCCTTCTCACTCTCACCTACTCAGAACAGAAYACATTCCTTTTCCTCTCCTATGATTGTTCTCTCAACACTCTTTTACATCAAAGCATTTTCAAATTTCCATATTGTCGGGTTTAGAGATCGGCGTTCACCAGTCCATGTTTGTAAAGCTTTAGAGGTGCCGGTCAACTGTACCACAGCGAGAGGCCATCGCGTCGTAGCATCTTCACAGCGTTGATCGATGGGGTCGAAGTTTAACAYGATGTCGAAATATCTGAGCTTGATGCTCTTACTAGCTCGCGGTTCGATGCAACAAAGAGATCCGAAGGCGAATTTTTGTAGGAGGTTCGGGCATCAGACCACAGTGATTGATCAGAAGTTATATATCGACGGCGGACAGGTCAATTATGACTCGATGCAGTCGTCTCCTGCCAATGTGACAAGTGAGTCTCTTCTTCTATGAATCGCTTCCAAATATACTATCCAGGGCCGGCTGTGCACTGATACTCGATACTAATATCTTCGCTTAGATCCTTTTCTTTCATTTCATGACTTAACAACGAGTCCAGCGCGGATAGAGATGCCGGAACTTTTCGCAAACCTGTCGAAAAACGCAACAATCCCGAGCGTTAGTGGTGGACAACTTTGGTCAGATGCTGTCAATAAGAGGTTCTTCTTATACGGAGGAGAGTATCTGAATCAGCCTCCGACTTCGCCTCAAGATATATATTCCTACGACGTGATTGGAAATCACTGGGACGATTTTGGACCACCAAATTCAGGGGTTAGCGCGGTTTCCTGGGGAGCTGGAGTGGGAGTATCTTCTATTGGGCAAGGGTTCGTGTACGGAGGATATTTGAGCAATACCACGGTGCCGGGTTGGACAGGACCGCCGATGGCGACCAACAGTCTCATCAAATACGACATGGAGCAGAACACTTTCCAGAATATCAGTGGACCAGCAGACAATGTGGGTAGAGCTGAAGGAGTGATGGCATACGTGCCTGCGAGCGATGATGGACTTTTGATACATTTTGGTGGAATTGAAACTAGCCCAAATGGGACCATGGTCCCTTCTGCGATGAACACGATTCGAATACATGATATTAGAAGCTCAAAATGGTATACTCAAACGGCAACTGGGGACATCCCACCAGATCGAAGACGGTTCTGCGCGGACTCTGCTTGGTCTGCGGATCAATCCTCGTATAACATGTGAGCTATCCTCCTTTTCGACTAACTTATTCCGCTGACGTGAAAAGTTATCTCTATGGCGGTCTTGGATTTGACAATTACACGGCGGGCTTTGACGACCTCTGGATCCTCTCTCTTCCATCATTCAAATGGGTAAACTTTTACAAGGCGCCATCAGGACTAGGCTCTCCACATCACTCTCTATCATGCAACATCGTCAACAAAGGGCAAATGCTAGTCATTGGAGGCACTTTCCCTGTCAATGATACATGTGATAGCCCAACGCTTTGGGGTGTCCATAATTCGGATATCGGGAAGAAATCTGGCAAGCCTTGGAATGTGTATGATCCAAATATCACAACTTACACCGTACCACCGGAGGTCATCAATGTCGTCGGTGGTTCTGGAAGTGGAGGAGCATCTGTCAACGCGCCACCTACGGGGTTTCAAAACGCTGAATTAGGTGTATATTTCGGCCAGAAAGCAGAAGTGGATGCCCGGACTCCAACTAGAGCAATCCCCAGCGCAACTGGAAATAGTACAGCAGAATCCGGCATGAAGCTAGCGGGGAGTGCCATTGCCGGTATATCAGTTGGTGGAGCACTTTTCATTGGCTCGATAATCGTGGGCGCATGTCTCTGCCTTCGTCGCAAGTGGAACAAGAAAGGTATATCACTACCATCACCACCAGCACCGCCAAGTGCAAAGGCCTTGCCAATACTCCCACAAGAGCACCTACGCCCTCAGAGTAGCTACTCGCACCCATACAGGCAAAAGCCCCAAAGCTCGCCCTCCCATCGATCACACCAGTCGCATTACCAGTTACCGACAACCCCCGAGCCAGTCGAGCTCTATGGCAGCCATTATGTGATGGACCGCGAAGACATGAAGGAGACAGGCATGCGAGAGATGGACGCCCGTCACCACCCAGCATATCATCCCTCTCGCTCGCCACCCATCCCTCCCAACTACGCGACGTCACCCAACCCATCCTATTCCGACGGGACGTCCTTCCACAATTCCAAACGAGAAACCTTCGGCTCGCCCGTCTCAGGCGCGCCCACTTTCACTACATTAGATCGCAGCGCCACGCTCGGGGGGAGTTCACGGCCGCCGGATACGCACTATTCGCCCTAATCAATACATTAATGACACGAAACACCAACCTTTTTTCATTTGTCGCATGCTTACTCCTGTACAAAGTCCGGATCGGGATCTAATTGGCGCTGGGCTGGCTGGTAGAAAAGAAGGCATCGTTGGGTCTGAAAATCTTCGTGATATACACCATCTCGTTTCTTGTTTTTCGAAAGGCTCTTTTAGCGTGTCCTATCTGTCCCTGTGTATAAAAATATATATCTATCACGATATACTCATGCAAACCTTACGTACCTCTTTACACCCCATCGCGTGATATGAATGAAAGTCTTGCGCATGATACCTACAGTACATTTTCTAAAAAGTCGGAGATACGTACCGCATGCGCATCTCTCTTCCTAGCCTTCCTGCCTTGTCTCTTCCTCATTATGCCGCCCGTTCGGAAATGGCGAGATATGTCGTGCTTTCTCCGGTGTATCCGACGCATGCTACGGGATTTATCGATAGGAGCCTCACATTCTTCCCCCAGGATTCTAGGTGCGTTTGATGTGGCAATTCATCGCCACCCCACGGACCTCTCCGAGCCTCACTCCCCACACTACGGAGTACTTGGTGTACGTCCATGTGTGATTATGTCATAGCCGAGCAGATTTGGATTTGGTTTGTGTAAATTGGAGGTTGGTGTTGCTTGTGGGCTGGTGTGGAATCAATCAGGTAAGAAGGGGATGGGATTGGGTGAGTTGAGTTGATTCGTGATTTTTGGGATTCGGGCATGAAACATTGTTGGGCGTTTGATGGGTTTTGGTAGCTTGTCGGTGGGGTTGGGGCTTTGTTATTATGTAGGGCACTAACCCCCTGTAAAACACATGCACTGGTTTATTAGTGCGCTAAAAGGCTGACATAACTCCCAGAGGCCAGCTATGGCTAATATTATAACTTATAAATGATAGCTTGAGCTTATTCGTTGCTGATTTATGGGTTTCCAGAGTGCTGATCATTTCTTGCTCCGTAGGGGCGATCTCATCGTTTGATGTTCGATATCCTGGGTTCTTTTTTGCATTGTCAATGGTATCCATGAGCTTTTATAAATTGGTGTTTACTACTGATTTTCTTTAATTGTAACTTACTGCTGATTTTATCTTCGCCAATTAAATTAATTAGCAACGTGGTATGTACTCTTCATGTGTTGAATTGAGAGCGTGACGTATAATCAATTATATTTAGTATCTTTTGCATTCATCTGCCATATCTAGTTATAGATAAAGACAGTTATTTACTTCATACTATAGCACTACTTTGATCGTGCGATATCATAACTTTAAATGTTCTGTTTACATGTGCTTTCTAAAATGAGATTTAATTCTGGATATTGCGGCATTTCTAGCATACATTCAAATATCTTGGGGTATAATGAACATCTGAGATTTCTTCACCGTCACATATTCGAGGAATTAAGAAGTGTTGAGGGCGCTGGTAGTATACTAGGCCCTCGAGCTGTTATGCACTTCCAAGTAGCATCTGTGATGAGTTCTGTATCGCACAAGATACATCCCAGAAAGATCTGTCAATTAATAGCCTCTTCTCTACCACCATTAACGAGCAAGAACACAGCACTATTCGCGTCCTACCGCCACTAACATCCACAGAGTCATCTCAGTCCCACACTCAACCCACTAGAAAGCACAACAAGGCCGCAGTTCCCTCATTCGTCCCAGCCATGGAATCCCCACCCTCACTCTCCCAATCTCTCAATTCCCCTCACAGTATTTATCAATAATTTGTCCCTCTATACAGCATGGTTTCGTGAATCCGCTTCATCAAACGAACAACACGCAAAAAGACAGCTATAAACCCTGCCGATACTATCATCATCAATACGACATCAAGTGCTCCTGTCCAGTATGCTGCTTCCGGCGACAACCCTAAGTCCTCTTCCATTGCTCCGGTGCTGGTGGTCCCTTCTCCGACAGGAGCAGGTACATACAAAGTGGCAGTAGCATCCGGCACAGCAGTGACAACTGCAGTTACTACCTCAGTGACAGTTGTCATGGCGATGGTAGCAGTATGGTGATGATGATGGAATACCGTAACGGGAGATGGGTTGAAGATCTGAATTCCTTCTAAGTTGCTCGTTGTGGAGAAGAGGGCTGCGACAAGGCCGATGGCGAGGAATATGAGTGTTCTTACTTTGTAGTAGTCTCTGTGTGGTTTGTTAGCTACTTAAGTAGATAGCAGGATGGAGTTGGGAGGAGCTGGGCTTACTTGGGTGCTGGTGTGGTGATGGTGGTTGGTTCTGAGTCCTCGGCGGTCTCGCCCTTGTCATTGTTCTCAGAGGGGTCGGCTAGATTTGAATTTAGCGAAAAAGGTTGATGAGTTAGATGGGGCTTACCATCAATGATAGAGTAGCTCTCCTCCATATCCTCCTCCACGAATGAGGTTATCTTCTTAGCTTTACAAATCATCGCTTAGTGGTTTCTGCTTCTTGGTGCTGATGTAAAGAGATCGCTGGCAGCTCAGAATAAAGACTATGTCCTAGACAACTCTCTCGTGGTGCAAAATGGAGATGAGAGATTGCTTCATCATACGAAGCAGACGGGTCTTGTATGTTGTCAGCGGATGGTACCTAGCCGATGTCGCTATGCGTGAATCCTTTATACAGGGTAGAACTCCTCTCCGATTCACTCACTGCTTTGCAAGCGAGTGGTTTTGATCTCCAGTCGCTAGAGCGAAGTGAATACATGATTTTACCGGGAACTCTACGAGAATATCAAGATCGCTCATGAAGAATATAAGTCCCCACCCAACAACCTCACGAACTCTCACAGTGGCTCTTAATCCCGACTCAGTACACGTCAAAACATGCTTACGCGGGAGCGCCAGCATACTGTGTTACATTTACGTGGGAAGATACTTAAATTGTTAATTAATCACAACCCGTCTCGCTGTGTGTAAATCGCCACTCCAGATTCGAATCACGATATCCCTTGCTACTATAATCTTCGATTAAGATTTAGTCATCTGGCCGACACTTAGAATCTAACAAATTTAGATTCTCTAGGAACGCATGAATTACCTCAGGCTAGGCGAGGCATGCTCGCGGGGGATAGAGAATAGTAAGCTAGTGCGTATTACCTCACTATCTTTTGCAAATTGTAGTGCTCGCCTAAGCTTTTCTATGTGAGATATAGGTGGGGTTTTAAGGGAAATGTGCCGCTACTATGCCTATTGCGCAAATTAATATGATGGCTGAGTCGGAATGTCTTAGTCGCCACAAAAAGGTTAGAAGTCATAGAGTTGAGTGGAAGTTACTATAAGGCCTTTAAAGGGTGATAACCCTAATTACACTTAAGTAAGTCATGGTGGAATTTCCATATATTTTTGTGGTCGACAMTTAATAAATTATAATCACTATCTTTTGGTGTTGAAGCGCTTCTGATAGGGCCAAATTGAAACGAAGTTCGATGATACAGTAACRCTAATAAATACATGGCTCTGAACATATGTATGATCTTCCTAAGAGATATTAGATTGACCCTCATGTTAGGAAGTCAGCAGATTGAGATTAATTCTGTATCAAAAGCCAGTAATGAGTTATCGCGCGTGTACAGTGAAGCAGCTACAAAACAGGCACCAACGAGCTGATAGTTCTGATAGAACGTGAACCTGGCTTTTCTATGCTACTATTGATAGTCTCTTATAGTGTTTGAGACATGCATGTGACATGCCTCGTGTGACATAAAGGGGGAAATCCTCGCTAAGCCTTTTGAGATAGTTTACTAGATATGATATRGATAGTAGCTATATATATGATATGGYAGGTTGACAGACACAGACTATGAAGGCTTTGAATGTTGTCGTGCCTTTGTCTCGTGGCAATTAAAACTTATCTCACTTCAAACACATATATAGGCCAGTTGAGTCGTTCCAAAAGTTTCCATCGACACAAAGTTTGCACCACGTGCTCGCTTAGATCACCGCCCACATACCTAAATAGATCGCGGGACAGTCATGAAACCTTTCCAATTGGATTCCGCCCTGGACATCAACCTGGAAGTTGCTGCGCACGGAAAGCCACTCGGGGTTCGAGCTTCCTGCTGACACAGCCAGGCATCCGTCACGATGTGATGCAACGACGGACCAGGCCGAGATTGATATTCGCCATCCATGGGTTGAACAACAAATCTTGTGCTGCCTCCAAAATTGGGCCTCGTCGTCCTGCGACCAGGCGCATATGGATCCGTTATCTATTGCCGCAAGTGTTCTCGCCGTTCTCAACGGAGCGGGCAAGGTCGGGCAAGGTCTAGAGAAGCTTTGGGCTTTGAAAGACGCATCTAAGGATTTGCGAGAGGTGATGAATGAAGTGGGTCCCTCTCATTCATTGATACCTTGACTAATGATTCCAAAGGTCTCCGGACTAAGAACTATGCTCCGTGTAGTTGAGTTGGCTCTTCGATCATTAGCGTCTGCCGAGGACCCGAACATTCAAGATGTGCTACGAGATATTGATAACATTCATAGCGAAGCTGCTATTACATTATCGGAGCTTGATACACTTGTCACTACTATGCTACAACATGCGAAGCAAGATCCAATAGCATCATATCCCAAAGTTGCAAAATGGTCATGGTTACGCCAGGAAAAGAATCTGAGCAAATTGCAGTTGAAAATCAGGAGTTCCACAAATGCGTTGTCTGCGACTATGACAGCACTCAATACGGTTCAACTGGGAGCCCTGCGAAGGTAAGTAATCAGGTCAAATGATCTCGTGGGTGGATATTTTTCAACGCAGCCCCGAAATAATAGCATAATCTGATGTTTTCCTGTTCATTGTTGGATGGCTCTCGCAGCTGTATCAGGCTCTACAAATTACCACAATGTCCGATCTAACCATCAATTCTAGGAGCGGTCGACTCGAAATTACACTTGCGGTGCAAGATATCTCACTACTAAATGTCGAAACCCGAGAGAGTATTGCGACTTCTACATCTACCGAGTCTCAGCCCCTCCACATTCAGTTAGACAAGCTTTTGCGTCTTAGCGATCAGTCCCAATCATCTGACTCAGTACCAGAGCTAAGCTCTTTGTCGATATCACAAGGACCTCCTCCCTCTAAACCACTCGTCATCAAAACTTGGGAAGCTCCATGTGCGGAACGTGATGGTCGCAAGCCTGAAAATACAATATGTGTGAAGACCAGTATTTCCACGGAGAGATGTGATCGATTCTGCCAGTGTCAATGTCACGTCAAGAGCCAAATGAAAACACCTCGATGGGCCAAGGGAATCCTTGGAGCGATGTCTTTCCATTCTAACAGTACCGTCATGCTTGATAGACGGCGATGTAATGTTCCCGCGCTGTGCCGACGAAGTGGACAAACTTCTGCGCAGTTTACGTTTTATGCGCCATCGTGGATGTTATCAAGAGCGTTTCATTTCACAGTTATGCGACACGAAGTGACCGGGATTAGTGCGTCCATTGGTGTCAAAGTTCCTCGAATAATCGGGCCCTCGGTCATTTGGCAGATGATCTCCACCGGCTCCGTACAGAAAATGCGGGAGGCTTTTAGTAAAGGTGAAGCTTCTATATATGATATAAGAGATAACGGAGAGTCTTTACTACACGTATGTGAATGCTCGAAAATCACCAAATTTATCTGAGCTAATGATTTAAGTACGCGGCGAGGGTAGCCCAGCCGGAAGTATGTGCCTTCCTCATAGATCTAGGCGCTGATTACTCCTACTACTCATATACAGGAATGTAAGTAGCACCAATGGCATATCGGGTGTTCGTCATGAGAAGCTTGGGATATAGCTAACTATATAAAACAGCCCTGCCTTKGAATTGGGCCTTGACCATGTTCTCGCTAACCCTCCAGGYCATCGAAATTTKGCAGATGAGACAGTCTCGCGATTCACAGAACTATTCGCCAACGAAGAAACTTATGATAACCTTGATCTGACATCGATACATCGTATTGTACTTGGAATTTCAGGCGCAGATCTCGTCACACAACTCAAATTGTCGGCATCAGAGATCAACACAACCGACGCGGGTGGACGAACTCCACTAATGTGGGCTGCTCGTCGTGGCAACGCAGAAAACATCAAGATACTTCTGGATTGGGGGGCTGATGTGGAAAAGCCTGATAACTCCTTATGCAGACCTATCCACAAAGCAGTTGCCGATGCAGATGACGAATGTGCCTGCATCCTTCTCGAAGCAGGGGCGAATCCAACAGTGGCAGACGACGGTGGCGGTCTGCCTATTCWCAACRTTTTCTTTTCYCCATTTAATCGCGTCAAAAGTATAGAGGCTCTACTCGCACGTGGAGCGGATGTCAATGGTCGGAGTGATCGCCAGACTACAGCACTTCATTGGGCAGTAGACAGGCGACAAACGGAAGGCGTTATGGACAATATTCGCTATTTAGTCGATCATGGCGCGGATATCGATGCTCTAGATAGTTATGGCGACTCTCCTGTGATAKATGCTATATGGTCGAATGATTTGCGCATGCTTCGGTTCCTTATTGAGCGAGGGGCAACACTTGACCGCAAAAGAAAGAATCGGACTACCGCTTTACATGTCGCGGCGTGTAATGGATCCTTAGAAAGTTGGGAGATACTGGCAGAAGCAGCCAACGTCGGTATGTTTCAAGAGCTTGATCTGGAGGCTTTACATGAGAAGCACGATATATGGCACTGTCTTGATAAGTGTCGAGACAAGTATTGTATGGTCGAAAGGGAAAGCCCGGAGGTTGAGAGGAGAGCTTTCGAAGCTCTGATCCATGCTATAGAGGGTGTTTCGTTCGAGAATGACGCTAGTGTCACATCAAGTGATGATACCCGGAACGCTATAGAGTCTACGTGCAAGGAATCCTTAACTGTGGTTAGCCAAATTGAGGTCATGGTAACCGATGACGCGAGTATCTACAATGATGCGCAGGAATTCATCTCTGTGTGACTATGCGGTACTTTGACATTTCTGGGTTTAAACCTTTGACTGAGTTGGGGAAGGTACTTAGGGTCGGTTCTTCACATTTCTTTGCTTTTCAGTTTATGAAGACTTGAAATTGTAGAAGAGAATCCTCACAGAATTGGGGAAGGCTTTGTATTATGAAGTCGGAGATAACTCACTGCTTTAGTGTATAATAAGATAAATGTTATATGCCATTAGGTAGTATGGGATTCGCGTAAGCAACCCTGCTATTATGAGTTCTTTAGTAGGACCGAAATGCTTTACTGTTCTTGGACTTTATCTGAATCTCGGGTCCAGTTAATAACCACCAATGCATTGCATTCAGACAAAGACAGGAGGAGAAGGAAAGTAGGCATGTACTTCAGTGTTTTAACAAGCATCTACAAGCTCGGAATAGAGAGACTAGAAAGTCGCTAGTGCCACAATATCTAGGTGTCTCCCTATCACCACGTCGTCCCATCACCCCAAGGGCGCAGGCGTTCCCGTATCAGTGTATCACCCCACCCCACATCCCCACACAGCTCCAACCTCACCTCACCCCTCCTCCCCATCCACGTCTCAAGAGATGTCAACTATAAACCTCTCCTCCCGCTCCTCCCTCCTTCTTCGTACTTTACGATCACAAGCACGTTTATATCCCTCGACATTCCATCYAAGCCTTCAGCAAACCAGGAAAATGGCKTCCGCACCAATTGAAATTCCAAAGGGAAAGTTCGAATGGCTGGTCATATTACCCGATGTAGAAGGCGCGCTGAGTAAGAGGATGGAAGTTAGACCGTATATCCGCCCTCCCGCTCTCACATGTTCACGTCTGATTGGGATATAGGAAACACTTGGAGGGTTTGCAGCCTGGATTAGAGACTGGGTTTTGGAAGATGGGTGGTATGTGCTCCTCTTTGAAATCATGATGATGGGATGGGAAATGGTTTGGACTGGGCTGATGAAAATAGGTGCTTTTCTTGAGGATGTTCCGAAGGAGGGAGAGGGGATGAAGATTATGGGGAGTTGTATGGTTGCGGTGGGGGGKAGTAAGGAGGAAGTGCTTGAGATATTGAAGAAGGATGTTTATGCGGAGAGTGGGGTTTGGGATTTTAGTAAGGTATRTTTTGAGATTTTTCCATCCCATTGAGTACATGAATAAATTTGAACCCCTTGGGGCCCTGGGAATATGAAGATGAACATGGATGCGGGTGTTGGTGATGAAGATGGAATGCTGACTTGGGGTTGCAGGTGCAAATTTACCCTTTCAAGTGCGCTTTCAGAAACCCGTAAGCAACGAAACATACAGGTTGCTTTTAGATGATTCGGAAATCTTGGCACATACACTTACAATGAGCAATTGCAAGTCTTCTGTAACTATCGCATTTCAWTGTGACTTTTGATACCCTGYCTCAATTGCTCAGAATTATACATTCAAAGCCTCCAAAGCCGAACGTCCACGAGGAGACTTCTCAAAGACCTCTCAACCACTTTTGCCTAACGTCAGACCTTTYTAACAGTCATAAAGCATATAAACACCATTCGGCTTCTTATAATCAACCCCACCAGTCGCTTTTCCCGGTCGCGCCTCAAGCCACTCAAACTGCTTAAGCCCCCAAACCAAATCCCCTCCCACCCCAAGCGGAAGCACCTCAATAATATAATTACTCTGCTTATTACACGGCACCGTCCCAAGTACAATCTCCTCCCCCTTCCTACATCATCATCAGCCATGAACTCCACTCCATTAACTCGAGAGCATAACATACCAAGCACCAAAATCCAACGTCGCAAAATCAACATCGTCAGCCTCGGCATACGCATACCGATACGTCGGGCCCTTCACAACCGGCAGATCGAAATCATCACCATTCAGAATCTGCACGTGGAGTTTTGGAGGCGTGGGGAAGGGGCTGTTGGTGGTGTATTTGCGAGAGTTGAGAGGATCCGCGATGGCGAGGTGGCAGGTTCCGGAGAGGGTTGGGAGGGTGAAGGAGAGGACTGTTGGGACTTCGTCTTCGTAGGCTGTGGGGTGTGTTAGTTGGGTTGAATGAGTAAAGATGAAGGAAGGGAGGGGGGTGTACGGAATGAGCCGTTGCGTTTGGTGGTCATGATGGAGCTGGCTCCTGGACCGGGACCGGGTGCGATGTTGGGGTAGCTGGTGTCTGGGTTGCGGCTGGAGATTGGCCATATGTTGCTGGGGAGGAGGGTTTTGCAATGATTTGCTGCGGGTAAGGCGGAGACGAGGGTCAGGACTGAGAGGATGGTGAGGATGATTGAGGGATGCATTTTGAGGAGATTATTTGTGAACTAGAAGTTGGTGCGGTGTTTGAAAGTGAGTGAAGAGAAACGG
>QYAH01000376.1:0-22302 GCA_003988945.1 Chaetoscypha palmicola | reverse complement strand
TAATCCGGATTTCTCTTCTCTACTAGACTTCTCATATAAAGTAGTTGTCTACTCTAAAGAATTAAAAAGTTATCTATCGAATCCGAAAAGCTCGTTTTTGTAGCCGAGTCTCGGAGCTCTCGGAGAGTGTTCGGAGAGCTCCCGGAAAGCTCCCGGAGAGTATTCGGAGCGCTCTCTCGCTCCTCTCGCTCCTCCCTCTACTAAACTACCCCTTATAGAAAGAGCTATATCTTAATAACAATAAGGATGCACCTATAAGTTATAACAACAAAATTATAGAGCTTAATAAGAGCTATAAATTACCCTTACTAGCTTATTTCTACGTCTATATATAGGTGTAAAAGTACGTGTTCTAAGAGAGAGTGTTAAAGTAAGAGCGGGCACACGCAAAGTTGCGCCAAAATCTCGATTTTACGACTAAACTTTCTCAGACGCTCATCGTGGATTATAGTGGGTGTGGGTGTGATTGGTCGGTTTAGGGGTGTGGGTCGGAATACACGATTAGCGTCTGATTTATGAGATAAACGTCGACCTCGTGACGCCACCAAACCTGGCAATGAAACTAATCTTGACCTTTCCTCCTCCTTACATGTGTCTCATAATTCAACTCCAGACATGACTTCTCCTTCGCCATCCACATGATACTTCAGCCTCATGCTTCTGCTGCAGCTTGTCAAACAGTACTCATCGTTGCTCGCAGAAAGATTCTCCCTCAGGAAGCTTCTTACCTTGATTAGGGGCTGTTAGCAGATTTTGTCTGATTAGTGTTAGATCTGGCCCTAGTGGGATTGTACCCAGAAGTGTATACAAGCATGAACAAACGCCTATCTAACCCTAATCTCGTATCAAGGGGCTCTTGATCGGATTCTGTGCTGATGGCGCCGTCACCGTAGCTCTCTCGTTGCTCCTTCTGCGCTCATTCTATTCAGCTTCGTCAAGGATGGCGACCAGAAACAGTCTGCCTTTGCCAAGGCCTCGTAAAATCTTACGACAGGAAAAGTCCTGGGCGATGACTGCTCCAAACAAGCTTCATTTTCAGTGTATCTGGTCGTGCTCGGGTACAGGAGAACAGGAGACTACGGTACTCATCATCTTACTTGCCCAGATTAGTAACTGTGCTCCTGAGGCTCAGTAGCCAGCGATTGAAGATTGCAGATGGAATAGACAAGAATGCAACCCTCTTCTGATATTATGGCTATATCTCCGCGTTCAATCGTGTGAGTCTTATATATCGAGCTTTCGAACCTCATATTTTCTATTCCATCTCTGGACGCTGCTGATATTTAGTTGTACATTTCATGAATCATCATAACTTCGTTTCTAATCAACAAGATGACGTCTTTCTCCTTCCAGCGGAAGCAGTTGAACCCGGAAGTAACGGCTCCCCCTCAATACGTGCCCGCTCCAGAACAATGGGATGAGAAAACAAGAACGCTACCACTGATTCAGGAGAAGGAACTGGAAATCGCTGATCAAGGTCTGCTTCAAGATGAAAAGGCGACTCCTCCGTCGGACACAATATTTGTGAAATGGGGTGTCGCGTGGGGCACTCCTACCATGATGATTGGATTCACATTTCTTGGAATCGCTATTGCCATCAGCCATCATGGTTACTACCTATCTCTCAATGGCACTCCAGTTGGAGGTTCTGTACGCCAGAATTGGGCGATCAGATTTGGAACCGCCTTTTCCTTCATTTCAATTGCTCTACTGCGGGCAGTGTGCAACATCGCGTACAAGCAGTATATATGGACGCTATTCAAACAGAAATCATACTCGATCTCGGCCATTGATAGGTTGTTTGGCTTGACAACTGATCTCACGGCGTTTCGATCGTGGGAGATAGTGAAACGTGCAGAGCTTGCCGTATTTATCGCTGTTGTCTGCTGGTAACATCTCTAATCTATCCCTGAAGGTTTTCTTGTGCTTACTTTCTCAAATATAGGTGCATACCCTTTGCAGGTATAAGCCCTCCGGCAACACTTTCGGTCGGGACTGGATTCCGGAACGAAACGTCAATTACGGGTATGCCGTCCATCGACTGGCTCTCGAGAGACATCGCCGATGTCATAGCTTATGTATCATTCCCCAGCTACTCCAGTCTCCAGATGGCATCATTATCCGCGAAATCGATGGAGGTCCTTCAACAACAGCCACCTGGTCAAAATGTATCGTTTCATAGGCAGTTCTACGGACCGACTGTCCAATGTGCGCCTGCAAATGCTTCACAGCAACCTGTCTTTGAGGCATATGATGAGCTGCTTTGGAACTCTTCATACGTAGCGGGGTCTCGT
Source organism: Chaetoscypha palmicola (assembly GCA_003988945.1). Lineage (NCBI taxonomy): Eukaryota > Fungi > Ascomycota > Leotiomycetes > Helotiales > Helotiaceae > Chaetoscypha > Chaetoscypha palmicola. The sequence goes on along the minus strand of QYAH01000376.1, from coordinate 20,008 downwards.
GCTCGATTTGATTCTGGAAAGCTTCACTGGATCGAGAATGTTGATCCAGTAACCAACGAACTTTACCTTGAAGCTCCAGAAGCTTACGCCCCATCCATGAACATCTTCTCGGCATTTACCCCGCCTTTGGGATCTCGTGGTTGGGCTAAATACACGGATTCAAATGTTGCTGATGTCACTGCAGATGAATACAAGAACTGGTGGCCAAGTATCCCATTCAAATCTCTGTCACCTTCAGTAACCCTTTGGAAGAATCCAAAGTACCATTTTTATCAGAACGAGTCCTCAACACAAGAGTACGTCACGTACACAGTGCAGCAAACCTTTGTTCAGACTGCAGATCAAGCTATAGTTTGTACCCTAGGTAATGCATCATTCGACGTCGATTTTGAGTTCGTTCAAGGCACTCAGACAAAGGCAGAGTACACCGTCAGTGATTTCCAACCTTTTTGGGTACCAAGTACTGCCGAGGCAATGGTGTGGTATACAGACCCAGATACTGGCGAGAGTATCACTTCTGAAGAGTTGAGGCCTCTGAATGCTTACATGGGTGTTTTCACTGCTTTCGTAAGCTTGTTACATGGCAATGTCACGACAACATTGTCAAACTTGGTGAGGCTAGACAAAGACGGAGATTCTATTGAGTTTGACGGGAATGCAATTATCGGCGATTACACAAGTGATGTTCTCCAGAATGGACTCAGTGCTTGTCAGGACTTTGCGCATAGCAGTGTGAGTACACAACCATTCTGACCATCCATTTCCTATATTGTCTAAGGGCAGTTCTAATTATTTACTACATCAGTGGGCTGGAGACGGTGCGATTGGAATTGGTCCTACGGGACCAGTACGCTGGCAAGATGCCGACAACGGAACTCTATATATTAAGAATGCCACCGAGTTTACCGGCTTTGGTCGTTTCACGAATATCACGAATGATTTATTCACTAAGCCAAAGTGGATGTGCCGGAACGAGACGCTGTTGAGGGCTATTGAGGATCTAGCCAACAATGTAACAATAAGTATGCTTAGCCAGAACAAGTTTTTGTCAAGGTAAATTCCCAGACTCTTCTCACAAACCCAGTGATCGCGCTAACAATAATGTAGCGAAAATGGCCATAATGTCTCGGTAGAAGTCCTCTCCTTCCGCTCGATCAACATTTACGTCTACAACGCTCGAAATCTAGTGATCTCATACTCTATCGCCATCTTCTTCTCCATTTTCACTCTCCTAGTTGGATTCTACTCTTTCAATTTCAATGGTGTATCCCATAGCACCAACTTTTCCGCCATCGTCGGCACGACTCGCGACCGTGGGTTAGACAAGTATGTCAAGGGCCATAGTCTTGGTGTTTTCGGAGGTGCCAGAGGTCAGACTGTTGGAAAAGGCAGCGATGAGTATCAAGCTAGCTTGGAAAAAGGTGCAAGATTGAAGTTTGGAGAATTGGTCCGGGAAAGTGATACTGGAAGGCATAGGGGAGGAACGAGTGCGAGTACGGAGGTCGATGAGAGTGGACTCTCTACTAGTATGGCCCGACATATCGGGTTTGGACCCGAAGAGAATGTAGTCACGTTGAGGAAGGGTGGACGATATGTCTGAGAATATGCTTTGGTGTTTGGGCCAATATCTGACCTCCTCGCTGGTTGAGGATTCTATCCGTGTGGTTTCTGTTTTCATCCGGGGCTTAGGCATATAAGTACTAGGGTATGATAGAAAAATACACGAAAAATCAGATACATAAATTCCACATGAGAAGTGCCTGCTTGAGTTGGAAGAGTAACATGAACCAAGCTCTCGTATTACTTCGCTCTCTCACAAACCGCCGTTATTTCGAGAGACCTGATCTCGCTCCCCTATCCGACCCTTCCATAAACGAACCAATCACAACCCCACCAATATCGCTGACTCGGCCCGAAGCTTCAACCTCGGTACATCCCCAGGAAATAGTGAACAATCCGGGGATCGTCTCCTCTTCCAACCATAACTTTCAACCTCACCATCACGACCACCGATTGCGATAGATCTAACATTCTTCCCTCCCGAATCACATACTCGCATCTTCCACGCCCCAGCCGCAATTTTAACCATCTAATCGCGATCTTTCTGCAAGCCAGTAAGCCCGAGATAGCAGCGCCTGAACATCAGAAACCACAACACCCAAAGCGTGAAGATGTCGAAATCATTTACTGTCAATGAAGTGGCGGAGCATACCAAAGATTCGGATAAGGGAATGTATATCATCGTTGACGCGAATGTATACGATATTACTGGTGAGTGCACACGCATCTCGGGACCTGCTTCCAACCCACCTTCTACGCTCATGGGAATGAGATTCTGATATATCTATAGGCTTCGTGGACGAGCATCCTGGCGGATCTAAGATTTTAAAACGTGTAGCGGGAAAGGATGCAAGCAAGCAGTTTTGGAAATACCATAATGAGGGTGTGTTGAAGAAATACAGTCCGAAGTTGAAGATTGGGAGTGTTAAGGAGGAGGCGAAGCTATAGGACTAAGGAGAGATTTGCGGATTGTGGATTGCTGTGGATGATTGTGATTTGAAGAGAGGCTCGAGAAAGGCTAGGGCATATGACTGGATAGGATGGAGCTGGGTAAAGCGAGCTGGAGGGTAGAGAGGCTGGACGATACATAATTGGACCGAGACGATGATCAATGAAGACGAGTAGAGTGTATATAAAACTAGAGACTATGGCGTGTGGATACGAATATCACGATATCAAGACATGCATTGGGCTATCACTCTATAATTTATTACTTCATAATATATTACTCCGAGACGGGCATGATTCTACGACTTTCATGGTATTAGAAAAGCAGACCGCCCAACAGTGCACCACCAGCCAGCCCACCTACCAAAGGCAATCCCATGCCTCCGCCATATCCCCTACCGTAAGGCCTGTTGTAGCCCATGTTCGGTCTCAATACCATAGAATTAGGTCCATAAGGTGCAGCGCCCCATCCATACCCGCCACCGCCATAACCCATCCGACCAGGATATCCACCACCATATATTCCACCCATTCCACCCGTGGGACCGCCCATCCCGTAGCCACCCATACCTCCTCCCATACCTCGAGGGGGAGGCTCGATATAGACATCCTTGCCATTCTTGTCCTTGCCCAAGAGTTGAGGTTGTCCAGTCTCCATAGCTTTCGCCATGCACCGGCGGATCTGTTGATGTCTTTCGTAGGCAGCTTGCTCCTCTCGTGCTCGCTGATCGCGTGCGCGTTCACGTTCTTCGTGGGTAGATGATGTAAGTTTATCCTTGACTTTTCGTGAGAGTTTGGATACACCAGTAGGCTTCTCTTCACGGGGTGGTAGTCGATGCTCGTTGTCCGTATCCGGATCGCTAGACTCAGCTTGGATGTCTGCGTGGGTGGGTGTGCGATGTAGGCTATGGATTCGAGAACGTTCGTCTGGTGAGAGCGTGTTCAAGTATTGCTCGTCGTCGTAAGGGTGATGCCAGATAGCTCGAGGGGGGTCTTGGTGTGTATCGACGAAGAATTGGTGGTGAGTGTTGCCATCAAATTGTCGTATCCATCCATCTGGAAGCGCGCGAGCTTCATCTTCCATGGAGCGACGAACGCCAGATGGTATCCCATTGCGATCCTTGTGGCCGCTGGGTACTTGGAGATGGCTGGAATCTTGTGTTTGGGGTTTCGAAGAGGAGCCGGTAGGTTGGACTGCAGACCCAGTCGTGGTTCGAGGGGATTTTGTATATGGTGGAGGAGGTTCCGATGGGTCTCCTCCAGGAAGAGAGGGATCTCCGGGTGATGTTGGTGGTGGCATTGTTGTGTATGTTGTCTGGTCTTGATTCTTCTGGATGCAGCGATAAGTTGAGGTAATTGAGGTAGTTGAGAAAGATGTAAAAAAATCCAATGACTGCTCGCCACCAAGTGTTATTTCCTGACGTCACGGTACCAAATTCGTTCTAGACGTTGACCGCAGCGCTTGAGATCACTCAGCCTCAATCTGCATAATCACCTTAATTCCATGTATCTGGTGGTTGGTAAAGGTCCTGCCATTAAAACAGTCGTGTGAAGGGGTTTCTCGTTGGGTCGGTAGGCATAGAGATCCTCGATATCGTCGTCTGGGAGGTGAGATTGAGAAGGATTCGACACCGGTGGGTGCGCGAGGGTTCTTCCTGCAAGTAGCACAGAGATGAGGACAATGCTCGGATAGCGCATGTTGCCTCGAGTCTTGATATACCAAGCAAATGAGGCCAGAGGTGAGGCTTTCGTGGTTTTAAAGAAATAGCAAATTGATTCCAAATGTTCGCAACGCAAGGAAAAGCAGGACAAGAATTGAGATGCAGGAATAGGAATGGACACTCCGAAGCGCTAGCTTAAAGACATCCCGTTACTTCCTCTCGCGAACCGATATGGCTAGGAAAATATCCACAAGAATGTCACCGTTGTATCTCGATTTGAGAACGCAGATGCGCCGTCGAATCGCAATGCCCAGCTCGTGAACGTGTGGCTCGCAGGATCAGCACGTGGGGTCCGTGAGAGGGCATTCATGGATGCCCAGGTGGCCGCTTAGTCAGACGCTTGGTTGCAGATGCATGACAAAGGGAAGAATGTTGAGATGAGTACGTAGTACGCGAGGGGAGACATATTTCTGTTCATCTTGATGATTTGCATGAAGGGAGGAATGCAGAAGCGCAGTGTACTGTACCCAGTGCGGATTATTTGGGCTTGGCATTGTTGTGGAGCAGGGACATGTCTGGAACATTTGTTAATCGCAACAGATAGATGGCGAGGTAGAACCCGAGTTTATGCTGTCGAACAGTTTATAAAGGGACTTCTAGGAGGAGAGAAGCTGGTGGTCGCAGGAAGGACTTCATTGTGTAATAATCTCAATTAGGGCGTGGGAATAGCTTCCCATCAGATATGAGTTGTAATACATATTCTGTGTTATTTTCACTTTTGCATCTTCTTGATGGTTAGCTCTTCATCGCAATACTTCGGACTTTGGTGAGGGACTTGATATGGAAGGATGGGGTCATAAGTACGCTCAAATATACTTGACGACCATCCACTTCTGTCGAAATCATACCCTTTGGGTGTACTTGCCTTGGGGTGGTTGACAACACAAAGTGGTTTCCAGCACCGCGAAAAGATGTAGAAAGGTAATTGATGTCCAAAAGAGGTCATAATTATAAGACGAACACTGCATAGTGGAACGAGAAAATAGTCGGCAATCACAGCTTTCTTTGATCGTTCTAACTTAACGATCGAACCAACTATTACTACCAACACAAAAATCAAGACAAATGCCACCATGGTCCTATAGCTGCCACGTCTAATATTCTCCCTAGAATGAAATCTATCCAAAGAAGATACATGTTTTGGCTGCTCTAGCTCTTTTGTTGTTGTCCATATATAACTCCAATACCCGTTCCTCGTACTAAACGCCTTCCAATTGTAGGAGGAGATGAAATGTGTTTCATGCCATCAACTCTCCTATCTCTATCACTCCGCATATCTCGTCCTCTTCCATCGTCACGAGAACTACATCGTCACCAAATTTAGATTGCCCTCCAGGCACCGCTCGTCGCATACTTTTGATCCAGTCTCTTGCTTCAGAAATATCCAGATCGGCTGATATTTGGACCCATTCCCTTCGTGCCACGATTAAATCGGGAATTATGGATGCTGACACCCCTGTATCACTGAATTGAAGACGCTTGATTCGACGAGGTGGTACTACAACATCACCACCCATTCGAACCCAACCGGATTTTGATTGAAGCATGGAGAATGCAACGTGTGCAATTGAAGACGACCGACTGACCTCCGCAATATCAATAATTGGAATCGCTTTGTCGGAAAGTCTCTGGACCTTCTGTATCGCGGCTCCAATGGCGCCGCCAGGATGATTCTTGAGGAAGACACTGGATAGAGACGTGTCGTACAGCTCGCTAGAGGCCGCTATGGCTAGAGCGTCTCCAAGAGCAAGAGCCATAGTAGTCGATATAGTTGGCGCTTTGACTCCGAAAGCTTCTTCCTCGGAGATAGGCAGTGGCGCTGGCAGAAGAATTGTCCCAGGACGTTGTTTGATAAGTTCGCAAGCTGCAGGCTGAGCAGCCTCGGTGATGATTATTGCCGGTAATTCCGCATCAAAATGTGGCAGGGTTTGAAGCAGTTCACCTGTCTTCCCTGAATTCGAGATGAAAAGAATAGTATCTTCAGGGCAGATAACACCAAGATCTCCATGCAGCGCTTCCGAAGGATGCATGAAAACTGCGGTAATTCCAAGACTATTCAACGTTGCCTCAAGCTTCTTCCCTATATGCCCGCTCTTTCCAATTCCGGTAACCATAATCTTTCCCCTTCTGGCCTTGCACCTGGTGATTTCCTCGACAGCAGCGTTGAAGCCCTCTTGCGCCACAACATTGGACTCATATAACCTAGTCAATCCATCCAAGGCAGAGGCTTCCGTGCGCAGGACGTGTAGCGCTGTCTCGAGTCTTTTACCAAAGGCAGGCAAAGGTGGGCATCCTCTTTCTGGAGGAGTAGCCAATCCATCAAGACATGGAAGTTCTTCGTCAGGAGTTGCTGGTGATGGAGGTGAGGGTGGTGGCATCGACGGGATATGACTTGGCAGGCAGAGGTAAACCTCGCTGTTTTGGATTGGATGATCAAGCGCCATGGTGTAACAGGTAGGTGATGGAATTCAATGTTGCGCGATGATGGCGGTATATTTTGCTGAGGATAGGAAGTTGCGGTACGGTTAAACCTTTGTGGCACTTCGGTTTTCTTTAATACAGATCAATATAACTTTTGGTGGTCAGTTCCGCTCCAGCGCAATGAGCGAATAGAGGGAGGCAAGAGCCTCTTGACTCACTTATAAAGTTTATATCTTCTTTAAATCTGACGCCAAGCTTCCACGTTTGACTGGCGTTGTCCACCGCAGACTACCCGCGTAATGCTTGGTTTGAATGGTTTCGGTTGCTTCAAATGGATCGAAATGTGAATCTACGTTTACGCAACATTCGAGTTCCACTATAATTCAAAGCCATGGTCCATGAAGAGCGGGAGAGACAAGGTCTTGTATGAGAAGTGGAGGAAGAAGGAATAGAAACGGATCGGGAGAAATGTGTATCTCGGGTTCACAAGAAGCTCGATGGGAAGCGATAGTCTCTATGGCTTCTATGGGTCCCGCTCCGAAAAGCCAGTCCCTGAAGAAGAGCGATGACAGCAGGCTCCAAGGTTGCACTTGAGCTCTCGGTCGTTGGACGTTGATGGTTGGAGGTTCAAGAGTCAGGCCGCGGCCAGAGGCAATCAGCAGCAATCAGCAACAAGCAGGCCGCCCCACCAAGATTAAGGTGGTGCAGACTGGCGTCGTCTGCACTCGGCTAAGAACTTGTGTACCCTGTAGATCTCCCAATTCTTCCAAGTGCCACCCCCCTACTCCTGGCGCGTCCGGTGTATTTTCAGATCTCCCAGCATTTTCACCAGCATCATAGACGAAAGCCTCTGCCTGATTGGCACGATTGGCTCAACCGAGGGCAACGAAGGCGACTAGGCAATATGCGTGCATACTGAGCGTCATTGATTTGAAAGCATACTACTACGCAAGCGGAAGTTGAGGGTGTTATGGAGACTGCTAGAGTCATTTCCTGGGGGGCTTGGGAGAGTTGCGATGGGAGGGCTGGAGACCTTGGGGTACAGCTCCCACACCACACAATCCGAACATCTTTTTGATACTAGGGCCTTTTAGCACCCCCTGAAAGTAACGTTTCTCGAGAAGATTTACAAAAATCTAGCTATATCTAGACTTTACCTTCGAAATTTACTTTCTAGGGTCCTTAGTTCTAAGTAAAGATTAAGAAGAATCGTTACTTAATGCTAAGGGCCCCTAAGACCCGGTTAATGTCGATATATTAGGTATATAAACCTGACGATTTTTCTTAAGAGCTATAGCCTTGTAATTTTAGGGAAATAGGGGTACTAGTAGCTAACGTAAGCTGAATATGTTTTCTCCTTATAACTAAAGTTATAAAAGAACCCTTTTAGTAGCTAGTCAGATTTACGATAAAGTTACTATAAGAGGGAATTTATAGACTGAAAAACGGCCCCCTTAGAGTTTACTTTCCGGGGGTGCTAAAAGACCCTACTGTACCGTCCTTCGGGACTTTTCCCGCAAGCACAGTACGGTGTTCGAGCTCGGTGCAACAATGGCGTATCAACCCCTCAATAAGCTTGCACGACATGCACGTAATAAGGTGGTATTTACCAGGAATCGGTCAAATCGCCCTATGGTGGTCAAGAGACCACAAAGTGAACCATTGGTAATCCTCCCGCCGCAGATGTCGATATCGGCTCCACGCCTACGGGAGCGATTACCACCAAGATGTGCATAGGTCCTCGTGAAATACTCTTGGCAAAGTCTGATGTTCCAACAATCCTGGGACGACGCGCATGCTGGCGGTGTGATGGGTGGATATTAAATGTGGCAGAAGTGGGCGAGTGAGCCTGGCAGGTTTCCCACGTGTGGAGACCTGTCGTATCTAATACTCCAAGAGTCAAACATTTGGAGAGCAGAGATGAGAAAATCGACATGAATTGGAATAAGAGCTATGCTTTACATGACCGGGGGGCATCGAGTCAACTATGCAAGTTTAATAACCAGCACTGAAAGCTAACGGTGCTAACCCAAGCTGATGCTGCAAAGCTTTAACGAGATACATTAATCAACAATCTGTTGGAAACTGGTGTTATAAATATCGAATTTCCTATTTTATCGTTTTGAGTCGTCGATCCTCGCAATCAAACCCATGGGTGTCGTTTTGGGAGCTTCTCCAAGCGAAAAGCTTCAGAGTTTCTTTGAAACAGCCGCTACTACCCCACACCCGAGCCTCAAGATTGCCACGGGTTGGTTTGGAGTAGGGAGAGTGGATGAACCTTATGCTCTTCTTATTTTTGGTTCTTCTAGGGGATCTGCCATGTGGAAGTTGAGTAGCTGAGTAAAGTACCGGACTATTGATCACATGATACAAACCCAGGACATTGGTTTATACAGGTGCCATGGGCATCTGGGAACTCTTGACATCTTGCAGTTCATGCACTTAATTAAGTCTTTCTCATGTTCGTACACTTGAATCTGTTATTTCTGGAGACAACTGCTAATATCCCACAGTCTCACTCTCCACCAACATGATTTTTACTCTCAGTTTAAGAGAGCTAGAAGAAAGTAATGCTAATATAGTATAGCCTATAACGCCATGTCCATGCGACTTAGATATATTATAGACATCTTGTTGTCTCGATTATTCTCTCGTTTTCTACTCCACCCTCGATGGAATAGTATCCACTATCATGCTTCCGAAAAATCCTGCTTCTAACAGCTGAAGAACGAATGTCGATCGATTTTCCCACACCTTTTGCTAATTTCCCACTTTTGACTAGCAATTTGTTGAAGAAAACTGCATTTTGATAGTTGATTGTAAGGATAAAGTGGCAAGTTCCATTGGCGTCCATGACTGGTAGTTCTTGCAGCATAAAGCATGTACCCACATTCATATCTTTCATCAGTCGAGGACTATTAATGCCCGTGAGCCTCGTTGTCATAAAATTTACTGGTCATTCTTCGTTCTCCCTAGGCGAGTAATGCTTTATATAGAGCATCGAGCATCTGAGGGGCTCCTCCACCATTATCTACCGAGTAAGAAAGTAACAGCTCTTCAGTACGCATGGGAAATTCCGTGTACATAACTCATTCTAGTTCCAGTTTTAGCAGCTTGACAAAGCATGAACCAAAAGCTGAATTCTCCAGCCTCGCTTCTGTCACAGCTCTCTTTGTTCGCTAACAAACTGCAAGACCTGGATATGCTGCATGTTTGAACACTTCTTTGTAATCGTAGCTGCTTCAAGGCACAATACTAGCAATACACAAAAGGAGGCAACCGAAAAAAACCTGTCCTAAAAAGGGGTAGCTTTCTGACAACAATACAAGGCACAATACTAGCAATACACAAAAGGAGGCAACCGAAAAAAAACCTGTCCTAAAAAGGGGTAGCTTTCCGACAACAATACAAACAAAACCCAGCCTCAAAAGTGCCAAATCCGGATTTTTCACATCATTGAAACCAATAAGAAATTGCCTCGTGCAGTTGAATCTATACACTGACATCTCTTGACTTTAGATACCACGAAGATTAAAATTCAAAGGATTCGCGATGACCGAACACCCAGGTACTGTATATCGGGAGTTTTGGGACAAGGAAGATGCAAAGTATGACGAAAAGCGACAAGAAGTAGCGGGAGAGATCGGCTCTGCGTAAGTTTCTCAAAATCATGACATACCCAAGTAATTCTTTTCGACTAAATTTTCTAGCTATTATGATCTCGCAACCTATAATTACGAACGTGGTTGGGGACGCAAATTCCACTTCTGCCGTCTCCAACATCAAGAAACCATCGATGCAGGTCTCGCCCGTCATGAATACTTCCTCGCTTTAAACCTCAAGCTCGAGCCAGGAATGAAAGTCCTTGACATAGGTTGCGGCCTTGGTGGTCCTGCACGAGAGATTGCCAGCTTCTCAGGCGTCAACATTACCGGTATTACGACCAACAAAGTGCACATCTCTCGCGCTAGAGCCCTTTCAAAGCTCGAAGGCGTGGGAGAAGACCGAGTCAAGTTCCAAGTTGCCGATTTCTGTGTTCGTATATACCATACTCTACAGTTCCCCCACCACACAGCTAATAGTCCGTAGAAAATTCCGTACCCCGATAACTCCTTCGATGCAATCTATGCAATTGAATCCACCTGCTACGCACCCAAACTAACAGACGTCTATTCTGAAGTCTTTCGCGTCTTGAAACCAGGAGGTTACTTTGGAACCTACGAGTTCATGATGACGCCGCTCTTTGACCCTAAGAATAGCTATCATCAATCCATCAAGCATCGAGTCATGCGTGGAACAGGCTGCCATACCCTCACCGACGAGGGCACTGTTCTTTCCTCCCTCGATGCCGTCGGTCTTGAATGTGTGCGTAACCAAGATATGGCCCTTGTCACCGAAGAGGACCCTGTGCCATGGTGGAAACCTATAAATGGTGATATGAGGCCCTTTTGGGCTTGGAGGGATAAGCTTAAGATTTTCAGGCTGAAATCGTGGGTTTTTTGGACGGCGTATATTATGGTTTGGTGTCTGGCTGCTTTGAGATTGGTGGGGAGTGAAAGAGTGACTGCGTTGGATGAAGTTAGTATGGGGGTGTGGGGGATGAGGGATGGAGGAAAGGAGGGAGTTTTTACACCGATGTTCTTTTTCTGTGCCAGGAAACCTGTTGGTAGAGATGTTGATAAGAACGTGAAAGTAGTAGGGAAAGAGGGGAAGAAGAAGAAGGAAGCGGTTGATGCTGCAAAAGGCGCGGGACGTTGATTCTTTGCTGAGTATTTTGAAAGGGGGCAAGGCACAGGAGGTGTGTGTGTTTGTAAGTTCTCATCATTGTAGGGATAATGCAACTGTAAGCTAATGTTTGATCTATTGTGTATAATCAGGCCGTTCCAGAGCAGACTTACAATTGCACGTATCACAACACTGTATCGAGACACCCCACACATTGAATAATCGATACGCTCGAGAGCCAGGCTTTGCCTTGCCTTTCTTAATGTCAGCATCCACGTCCTTCTTCCACATCCGTCCGGTTCTGCAGTTCAGGGTTTGCGTGCAAAGCTGAGGCGGGTATGTAATTCTCAATGGCCACTTTTTCAATTTCAACTGGTTGGTCACAAATGCATAACCGATAAATCATCGCATCTCCGCTGGTACTCCCCTGCTACGTTAAATCTATCGGCTCCCACCACGCTTTTCCGGGAAACGCGAATTCTCCATCAGACATTGCAGGTAGTTCCTTCCATATGCAGGCCTGCAATGTCATGATCTATGCATACTTAAGTACCAAGCAGCGAAATCGGACGATCTGATAAGATAAGATCTGCTCACCACAGCTGACTAAGTACAGACACGTAGTTTTGTGAGGATACTTAACTATCTACTAAGTACTGAAGTATTCAATTAGAAGAGCTCCTTCAAATTTCAAGATCCACACTACTACTACCTTTCAAAAGACAATTGCGTTCTTGAGTTTGAAAGATGCAGGTTCCGACATATCTAAAAGTGGCGATAATGATGCTTGGACGATCAGTTGGATCTGCACAAATGCTTATTAATCCTTCTCCTTCTACCCTGGCCTGCGTGGTGGGCCAAATGCTCCGAGTATGTACGAAGTAACCTCGTATACAGCTCAGACCACACCCCGCAAAATCCAACATACGAGATCGACCGAGTACTTTTACTTCTAAACAAATTGAATAAATTGACGGGGAAGTGTATTCGACGAACGAAAGACTAGTGCTCGGCACTCGGTAGCCTCTAAACCTTTATATTGTGGACCTGACGGATTCGGTGTTCGCTGCTTTCGTCTCGTAGGAGCCAATCCGGCGGTAGTCAAGGCTGACTAAGACGGGCAGCTTCGACGTACCTCCGTATACGGACAAGTACAAAGCTTCTATAGGCTAGCGTCGAGCTTATCTGCCACTCCTACTTGCACTTCACCACTCTTCTCCACATTCAAGCATTCAAGCATTCAAGCATCCAACATCAACCCCTTCACGCCTTTGATTGACAAGCCAGCGTCTGGGACCTCTTCTTTCAGTTCCCTCGTGTTGTTGCCGTAAGTTCTCAATATATATATATATATATATCTCTCTCTCTCTGCCTTGTCAATCACTTTCGTACTTCCATATTTCGAGTGCGCGAGCTGTGTTCGCATTGTTCGTGCGGTGGAGCTGTTTGCAGATGTCATTGATCGCCCATGTCCGGATCTGTTGAGCATGATGTTCTCGTGACGCAGAGACGTCAAAGCCCAAGCTATTCGCATTGCTTGCAAAGCAATTCCATCTTTGGATTCTCCCTCATTCGATGCGCAGTTGCTGATCAATGAACGAAAACAGAATCGCTGACCACCATCGCATCAATTGACGTCTGCTAGACAGTCTCAGAAACCACTTCTCATGGTAAGCAGTTCAGACCATACCCAATGTCGCGATATTGGCATTCGTTTGCAGCTCCCCCAGAGTTCTGCTATCTCGAATATTCTATCTCGTTAAAACGCTATGAGTATATAGCAACAGGAGAATTCACAGTCACATGAATTTAGAAGATCCGCTAGAGCTTGCGAATCCTATTCCAGATTGAATCGCCCGTTGGCTGACATCTCCTTCTAGTCAAAATGGCGGTTATCTCCACCCTCCAGATCCGAAGCGCAATGCACCACATCGTCAAGCGAAGCAATTGGGCTAGTCAAGAGGCAGGTGTGATTGTCGTCTTCTGCATCGTCTTCCTGGTCGCATGTGGTCTCATCGCCCTTGCAGTCCGAAATTGTCTGGCCAAGAGGCGCGTCAAGCAAGCAAGCCGTTCGAGTGTCTAATCTCCCAAATCCAAACCCAACCTCGAGATTGAGGCAGGCGACAGAAGAGAAGGATGAAGAATGAAGGAAGCAGGAGCACATATTTGCTACAAGTATACAAAGGCTCATCATGAAATTATTTTGGCGCATAATAGTTATTATTTGGTAATATCGTGCCGTCCTCTACGGAGACGGAAATGTGGGATACGGCGTGGATCTGGAATGGCATCTTTTGCTGACATTGTTCGTCGGTCTTGGGGAGAAACTCCATTGCGCGTGATACTACAATGTCGTTTGTTTTTGTTCGGACGAATGTCCTCCCTTCTGCGTCATGATATTACCTATTTTCACAGAACAGTTTCCTGTCCCATGGCTCTCGCCGAAAGGGGTGTCGTCTAAAGTTTGCAATTTCATAATTTTACCAGTCTCGATTATTAAGTAGCTTCCAAAGATGCCCAGACTACTAAGATTGCTAGCACTGCGTCTCATTTTCTTGAGAGCTATCGGACTATTTGCGCTCCGGTAAAGTGTCCGCACGTATATTCGTACTTACGACCATGCGATAAACTGACAAACAACACATCATCTAGCGTATTCTCGATACTTCGTCAAGTCTGAATGCTGGAGCGCCGTTACGCGAAACTCTAGAGATCGGACATCCGCTTGTGTTTTCACATATGACTATGGCGTAGTTTGATTGATTGTAGGTAATCTCTTGTCCCGGGTGATTCCGAGGGTCTCCACGATGTTATGCCGGATCTCAGAACAAGTACTATGGTTCACTTTATCAATGATTAAGCTCGTCTCATATCCCAAGTTCTTGAGTCGCACATGCTTATGACACCATGATAGAAGTCGAATAAAATGTATCTATATTGGAGATGATTCTGGTGGAGAGATAGCTTCAAACAACCTAACTCTGAGTATGTATGTATGTATATAATACATGGGGAAAAAGTGGAGAGCAACACAGATTTGCTACTCGCTCGCTCGATCGCCACGTTTCAGCGCCTTGGAATCTTGGTCTCAATATAGATGCAGCCATGTCATGTCCTCCTTAATGAAGGATCTCCCCTTTTCATAGTAAGCCGCCTCGAGTACTGGACACTGTGCCCTCGATGAAATTCGCCCCCTAGCCGGCTGATAAGAAGACGTGAAGATGGAAATACAAATACCAATGATAAAAATCAGAATCAGAAAGATATGATATCAAATCCCGGACCCTAAACACCGACGCTCGCTACTGGTATATTGGACCCCAAATAAAATCAGAACCTTCAAAGAAATAGACGTGATGAAAAATCCAAGCCATCATACATTTTTTGTCCTCATCTTATCATATCCAACCTCGATCGTTTGCGTTCCGTCATAACTCCTCAACCTCCTCATCAATATGGATCTTGAATCCAGCTTTGCGTGGTCCAGAGTACAAACCTTGCTGGGTACTCGGGTATTCGGACGGCTGACTACTCGCATTGCTCTGTTCATCTTCATTGTCCTCATCGAGACGAGGCGTCAAAGGCCCTGCTCGAGACTTGCTCACGAGACCAAGGCCAAAGCCTACTGGTCGTGACTCATAGACTAAGCCCTCATCAACACCTTGCCATTCGTTATCAAGCTGACGTGCCTGCTCGTCAATCGCATTTGTTGAGGCTTGATCGGAGGAACTTGCTTCAAAGTCACTTAGTGCGTTTTGATCCCAGCCTCCGTCCTCGTCCATGTCCATATCATCACTCATCTCGTTCGTCGCACTACCGGCATCTTCCCGGTTGTCATCATCTTGCCAGATCTCGATGTCCTCGTTACTTCGAGGTCTTGCATCGATGTATGGCGCGTTACTGTGGGGTGTCGCGTATGCAAAAGGAGTGCTGGCCCGCTTGTTGGCAGTGTCCTCAACGACATCATAAGGGCTGGGTGGCCCGACACTCCAACGAGGTGTATCTCGCGCTCGACTAGGTGAGCTAGAAATACGACGACGTTTGAGAGCCAAGCTACAGGTTGATGTGGATGTGCCAATGACGGGTGAAGAGTGAACCTCTTTCTCAAATGATGTAATTCGACGTTTGTTTGGAGGAGCTGGAGATTTGAGTGGTACTATAGATGGCATTGATAGTGTGCGAATATGTGCAGGACGGAATGGATTATGTTCGATACCTGTAGAGCGCATCCTTGTAGGCCGTGGTACAAACGGCACTGGCGTGGTAGAAATATTAGGAGAGACTGGTGCGGAAGAAAAGTGGTCCGAGGGTGATACTGGCTCCTCCTCGAACCGCAATGAACGAATGCTTAGTGACGAAACCTGCGACTCAAATGATGAATGTACGCTTAAAGGAACGGGATCGAGACGTTCGTCGAACTCCCAACATGGTTCGTGTGCGTCTGCCTCCGGGGTATGGTCCAATTCGGTGCGATCGGGATAGACCCGAGGTAGCTGTCGTAACTTCTGCCAGGTCCAATCTGCCACATCACCATGGTGCTGGATATAACTGTCTCGCTGCGTGACATATAAGCGGCGAAGTCCCGATGTCTTCATTGCGACACTTGAGGAGAGAAATTGCATCGTCCATAACGCAGGTGTGATCATCTCGCAAGTGGTTAGGAATTGTAGTCCTGAATTCTTATGAAGCTTTCGTAACGGAATCCATGACGCTTGTAAACCGAGATAATGCGCCAATGAGTTTGGGATCGTATTGGTCTCATCGTCTTCATGTTGAGTGAAAGGATCTTCGACGAGTAAACCTGGAAGATCTCTAAATGCCAGCATTAAAGCAGCTTGAACATCCCGAGCATCAGGACCTTTGACCTCGATGAGCCGGACTAGTCCACGACTTCGAAGGCGCTGGTCAATCCTACTCCCACTGGCACATGCCTTTGCCTTCAACCAAGACGCGTTTTCATCCGACGCGAGATCCGCCGTTGAAAGTTCCCAGGCGGATGTATGTTCGTAGCCCGTAAGAGATGCTTGAGTGGCAGCGAGGGTTTGGTTTTGAGTATGTGCCCAATTGTCTTCGGCGCTACTGTTACCTCTTGAGCGTTGAGTCATGGGATGATGAGAAGACCAAACCCCCTGAAGGTTGGATCCATACGGGAGAAACACAACCTCGACTTCCCACGGACGACTATGAGATGGAGGCGCGCAGGATTTCAACTCGGCTATTTGAGCTTCAAGCTCCTCTATGCGAGCAAAATCCACTTTATCAATGGCAGCAGCTATCATGGAGGATGAAGTTGTAGATACTCTAGAGTCGAAAGAAGTTCCAGCGTGATTGCTACCAACACTGCTTACATCGTTCCGCGCTTTTTCAGCGTTCTCAAGCTCCTCTATCCTGTTCTCCAGCTGAGTGATTGTTATCTCCATGTTGCTGTGGCCTTCCTGGAGGTCTTCGATAGCAGGGTCCGTAAACGATGTATTCTCCAAACGATCCAGGCGGTGTTCATGATTGTCTACCGTTGTAGGGAAATTGGAAATACGAGCTAGAACAGCTCGAAGTCGAGGTATCAAAGAATCATCCGTGTCGCCAGTAATCGTTGCGGAGTCTACTGCTGGATGTGAGTTCGATTGTTTGACCATAACTTGAGAATTTTCGACCTCCTTGACAAAGGATTCGATGGAGACGGCCGGCCGATCACGGTGTCCAGTAAGCTTCTCGAGGGCCTCTCTTGCTTCTGCTACTTTCTCACCGAATTCGACGTCCTCTTGCGATGGACGAACGCTTGGGGTTGCCGCCTCTGTGATACTCTGCAAACAATCATTGCCATCATAGTCCTTGTAGACGTGCATCACCCGTGTGCTTTCAGTCAACGGTGGTACCTTTTCCGGGACTGGAAGCTCCTTCGGAGTAGGTGTAGGGATATGGTTAAGTGTATTGAGACCAGTTCCTCCAAACGGTCGATGATATTGACTTCCGGATGTTCCAGAACCATTATCGGAAGGTAGCAAACACTGCGACGGAATAGCTGGCAAGGCTTCAGGCGTCCCGGAATGGATGAAACGACTCCATTGGAGGGTATCTGGCAGTTGTGATTCTCGCATGTTTCTTCCACCAGGACCGTCCTCTCCAGTTGTACGAAGCTGCCTAGGTCGGCCCACTAGCTGGCTATCCTGCTGCTTCAGTGCAGACGATCGAATTGACACGATCTTGACATCGCTCGCGGTCTTACTACTGCGTTCCCTGGCCTCATGGTCATGGTAGCACGCGTGATGCCCACAGTGGCAGTGTTCAGAGATTCCAACTGATGCCCTCCCATCCATATCGGCTGGTGATTTATCATAATACCTCCTACATCCACACTTCGGTGCTATCCCACCTCCCACCAGGCTCAAGATTGTAAAATTACATCCTCCGCTGGGCAGCCTCGTCGGCTCAATCATATTTGCGACATCATCAATATGTTGTCCATTAAGGAGTGGAGTATTTGGGACCGTAGAAAGCGGCGATCGAGAAGCCATGGGCTGACAATGGGAGGATGGGTGGATGGAAGAAGAAGATTTCGGAATAGTCGTGTCGCATTGGAAGCTACGTCGGGGTCGCGATCGAGGTCGCAGGCCAGCGCCTATCGTGGTCTATCTTTTCCCACAACCTGGCGCACATCGACCTTCTCGAGAAACGGAAAATCGCGATCGACGGATCCTCTCAATTCGCACACGAGAGGGCAAGAGCATTCGAATTCATAAGACGCGTCGCGATGGAGTTAATTCGATGGCTTAGCAGCTCTAATTGTGGAATTAGTTGGTCCATTTCTAGGCAGATAGCTGCAGGCTTCAGCACTGACCTCACGATAGTCGGGTCTCTACGATCGATGGACAGCGATAGGGAATTCGTTAAAAACAGGAAAATGAACATATAGTACAACAATGGTAGGCAATCGTGGAAACAAAGCTCATGGAAGTATGTAGCAACGAGGGCACGCAGTTGTGCTGGGTGGGGGATGGATATGCATGGGCACGTTGAAAAAGATCGAGACGGATTGAGTGAGGATGGTCCGAGTGGACTGGAAGATGGGAAGATTGGAAGTGACTCTTCAACTCTCCTCACAACCCCAGTATTTGCACGATGGGCGTCGTCGGCGATGCAGGAACCTAATCCGATTCGTCCTTCTCTTCATTGCTTTTTCTACGACTCGACCGGACTCGCGCTCCTGCATTATTGCCTTGACGCTGAGGTTGAAAAGAGGTCACGGCTCGGGTCGCCTTGCCATCGCTTAAAGGTCTGATTGGTCTAGACGAGGTGAATAGGGGTGTTTGCAGGCAGGCAGAATAGGTGAGTGTTCATGTTCCACTATATCAATTGCCTTGAGGAACGCCTCGCAGATTTGTTCAACTTTTCGGTGAGACTGCCCATTAGTATAACAAATGTTGACAGCCATGTTTCTTTCCATCTCGACTTATCCTGCTGTGTATAGCACACCTACATTCTACAAAAGGAAATACTTTTCAACTAAGTGGAAGAAGTATAAGGGGTTTATCGACAAGAATCAGATGTGGCACATAGTCCTTGATCAAGTCGCTTGATCAGTTCTATACTTGTAATTCCACATTCTATAAGACGAGATAAATTAATCTTAGATCCTATCGAGAGGTCTAATTAATTTACTTTCTGTCGGTCCTTCCTCGTGCCTTACTTAGCTCTAAATTATCTCTCTATTCTCTTTCCCTTTCTCTAGATATTTTAAAGAGGAATTACTTTCCTAGGAGACTTTTAGCCTAAACTCTATCTACATCTCTACTCTATATTAGATATAATAAACTACTATTACTATATCTATCTTTACTTTACCTTAGGATTACTTTACTTAATTACTTTACTTTACTTAGGTTAGATTACTTTACTTTACTTTAGGATTACTTTAGTTAGATTAGATTAGATAACTTATAACTAGTTAGCTAATTAAAGGATATTTACTTTTAGTTAGTTATTTAAGTAAGTCTTAGAGATAAAGATACTTACTTTTAATTAGTTACTTAAGAGTAAATTAGTCGAAAGAGATAAGATATAATTTACTAGACTAAGTAAGTCCTAGAAGTATAAATATCTTACTAGGTTTCTATCTTCTTCCTTTTCTTTTCTCTTTTCTCTTTTCTCTTTAGCTTAATTTTCTTAAAATATAGTATTTTTAAGACCTCTATTTAACTATTATAATAAACTACTATTATAATACTTCTTTACTAGACACTATCTTTACCTTAAGTAAATGTCCTAGTATAACTAAGAATATAAGTTATAAGTATAGACTAGCTAGTAGGTCTAAGAGTATAAAAACCTTACTTAGTATAGTATTATAACTCTTAAATAGTCTATAGGGGCCTTAAAGAATATTATATTATAAGAAAATTAAGCTAAAGAGAAAAGAAAGAGAAAGGTAGAGAGCCTATATATAACGATTCTACTTCTCTCTATCCCTTAGGATAGCGTTTAAGTCGTAAGGTTATAATCGGTAGTAAGATAGAAGGTTACGTGGGTTCTTTAGTTTAGAGACTAAAGTCGTTATAGTAATTGAATAATAAATAATATAATTTAATTACTATAGTTAATTAAGTACGAAGCTCCTATCTAATAGGTGACGACCTAGA
>QYAH01000375.1:0-46852 GCA_003988945.1 Chaetoscypha palmicola | reverse complement strand
CACCTCACCCCCCCACCTCATCCCACCTTACCCTATCCCGAAATCCCCCCTCAAAACGGGTTAGATCCCAGAAACGCAGAAACCTGCGCAGTTAGCTAGCTAGGTAATAACTTCTACTACATACGTTAGTACTCCCCCCCTCTTCCCCCATCCCCCCCCAGAGATGTCCGCCGCGGTGGCGAATGCATGATATGAGAAGTTAGGATGGGAAGGAGGATTCCCAGAACATGACGATATATTCCACAGCACGAGGAAGAACTTATCAAGACGCAAGATGCAGGAATGAATGAAGAAAGAAGAATCAGATTAGGTTATTTACTAACTGCCCCTCGTGAGCGAGGATACCTAACTAAGGTCCTCCTGGCACACGCATAGGTACGTTCCTCATTCCCATCACTCAATCTATTTCCTTTCCTTTCCCACGCACGTCATCCATGCTCTCAACGCGGAGGCTCTCCCTTGCCTCGCTACAGAAAAAAGCACAATGGTGGGGAGAGACGGACGGGAGAAGCAAACATACATACATACAGACATACATACTCCAGATCACCTCCATAAACACCCCTCGTCCCCATCCGTCCGTCCGTCCGTGTCCATGTCACCCTAGCCCATCCATCACCCTATCCCAACATCAGAAAAATGAAGAAGAACATCCTTGGCAATAAATACAATCCCCCGCCCGAGATAAAGCTCCACCAGAGAGAAATAGATAGATAGATGAATCAAAATCCTCAATCACTTGTTTGCTTGCTCGCGCAATCCTCCTCTCTCTCCCCGCCTCTCGCCGAGTCTCCTCTTCCCCTCTCTCACCTCACGCCCTAGGAAGCAAAATTTTGATATCAAATAAACCACCCAAACCCCACCCATCCAAAATCAATCATCAATCTCCAATGCAGACAACCCAAGTGCACAAATCACTTAAAACAAAAATCAAAAGACAGCCGCCTCTCCAACAAGAAGAAAAAACCGRCGCGGTGGTATCATAAAAATTTCAGCAAAAGTAGCCGCCGACCCCCAATTCCCGAATGCGTATGGGCTAAAGAAATGAAATTTCCGAGGAAGACGTGAGTGAGAGCCAGATTACTGTAATTGAGGATGGAGCAAAATAGATGCCGCGTACGTATCGTGTGAAATAGGAGAGGCCTGGGTTGTGGTAGTAAAGACGACGTATCAAACGTCGAAGCGGTCGTTCGTAGAATCATAGTAGTCGTGGGCGCAAGTAATTACTGTTGCAACTGTATATACTCCGTAGGTCCCCTCCGTAGCATGGGAAGGAGAGCGAGCATAAACGTTCGTTCAGGTGGCTAGGAAATCCATGTCCATGCCGTGAGCGATACTCTGCCAATCCCAACTCCTCTCGTCCTTCTGATCCATTAATCGCCATACCTCCTCCAACACCTTCAACGCGGTATCTGAGTTGCGATACTCTGTATACGCCTTCACCGCCCCAATCGCTTTTCGTATTGGCTCCCGCTGCCTTGGTTCGAAAGCCGCACATCCGATCACGAACGCTGGTGCGAGGATCAATGTTTGAGAAGGATCCCGGGGTGTGAATGTAGCTAGAAGCGTAAGGCCATCGTCTACGGCTTGAGTAATGCGGGCATCGGGTTTCCAGTTCGTAGCCTTGGGTGGGTAGATCGTGCGCCACAGGTACACCCACATCATCTGTTTGTAGAGTAGACCAGCGAGGTCACGAGAGTCGCCTGCTGGCCAGGCGGGTTGCCAGTCGCGGATCCCAGCGTCGATTTCAGCAGCACGGTAGAGTGATGTGTAGTCTACGACTGCATCGATAGAAGCTTCCATATTATCTCTGATGGTGTTGCGGATGTTGGTGATCTTGGACATGTACAAGAAGAGCCCATCTGAAACGCCGAGTAAACGGACAGCGGCTGGTTGAAGGACGGTGGATGGGAGATTCCAGTCATCGGGTCCTAGAATCCGAGTCCCAGCTTGAGGAAGAGCGATCAGCTCATCTGCACAGATGTGGTATTGAAAGAACTCATGGATGAACTTCAAGAAATCACCATCCTCTGGAGGACTTTCTTGGATGAGCCTCTGGTAATGCTGGAGATGGAATCGATGCTGCCYGGTGGGATTTGCGTCGGAAAGCGTCTGCAGGACAAGGCACAAGATCTGTCCATACGTCGCAGCTGTCACGACATTCGAGTCCTTTACGTTTTCTTGCCGTACCAGTTCTTTCACCGCTTCGTCGTGGTGGAATTGCGAGCGCTCTTCTAGAGTTGCTACGTCCACATTGGGATGCTGTTGTAAGAATTGAAGACCATATGCAGATCGATAGTCGATATGTTTGCTTGAGAGGGCAAGAATGGAATGCATCAATCCGGTATGATGTAGCGCGATGGGCAGCAACATGTTCTTGAACGCACTGTTTTGACCACCTTCCACAGTAAAGATCAAGCTYAGACGAGTGATATAATGCTGAAAGAACATCCTATCACCCTCAGACTCTACTCCATGGATCACGGGAGGTAAGCTCATTATATTTGGCGTAGGATAGCTTCCGGCCCTCCGTAATCGGGCTGTCGATGCGGTCAGTTCATCCTTTCTGTTCGGGCATGCCGTTATCACCATACCTTCTTCGGCTTTCTCCTTACCGCTTTTCCATATTGTCTTCTCCGGGTAGCCTTCACATTGCACCGAGTTCTTTTCACAATTCATACCTGTGAACATGTCAGCATTCAGACCAATGGACGACAACAAGAATGCTTACAGCCAGGCTTCGCCTCATCACACTTCTTCTTCCGTTTCCTACATGTGATGCACCCTGTTTTGGACCGTCCCTTGGTAACCTTGGCTTGTGATTCGGGGCTTGGTTTGGGGTGTTTGCGTGGACGACCTCGAGGTCTCTTTGTTTGTGCGGGCGTGGATGTGGCCGAGGGTGTCTCTGGAACCGCATCCTCCTTCACCTCCGTCAAGTCGGCCATGTGTACATCGTCTTCCACCGGTTCGAGCTTTGGAACGACCACCAGATCCTCATCTTGATCCCAGCTGAGATCCTCGTCGTCTTCCTCTTCTTCCACAAACCCACCACCACCCGAAGAACTCCAAGGATCGGTACACGAAGAAGTCGCAGAGGTGATCATGGTCAACGCTGATGTTGATGATTCGGATCCGTCCACGCTCGCTCTGGAATCTATGACAGATATCTCAAATGAGTCGTACATCTTCTTTCCCAACGAATCTCGCCGTTCTTCAACCCGTAGCCTTCGTCGTAGTGGTTCGCGTACTCGACGAGGTGTACAGGAGGTTGAGATCCTAGGTCGTACCGGTGTTTGTTGTACGACCTCAACCTCTTCGATGATATCTGACCCGGGGGTCGTAGTGGGGGACCAAGAGGTTCCGGGTTCACCTATTGAATACTGCTGATCCATTGTAATCCTCCACCGAAGTAAAGTCCAAACGCTGCGGAATAGGCAACATCCACGGCAGTCGTCTAGCACCGGAGGAGGGGAGTGAAGAAAGTGAGGGAAGCAAAAGTCGAGAAAGGTTGAGAGAGCAGAGAGGAGAGAGGTTCCGATGCTGATATCGGTCCACTCAAATGGCGGCGTTCCAAGGTCGCCTTCGGTTCGGGGGGGGAGGCAGAGGCAGAGGCAGCAGGGGTTATTGAATTGATGGGGTGCTGGTCGCTGGTTGCTGCTCTTTGGACGTGCACCCAAGGTCCCAAGCCAGGATTTGAGCCAGGATGGAATATAGACTCGGACGTAAACCCGTTTAGGAAGTAATTGGAGAAATGGGAAGAGGAGACATTTGACTGATAGGGGACCACGCTTTTGCTCCGAAATGCAGCTGCTCCAGATATGATATACTTTCGAAGTAGTATACGAAGTAGTATCCCGGAGGGACTTGCTCTACCTACTTCGTACTTACTTCGTAGAAGTACTGTAAGTAGTCAATTACGAAGCCACGAAGCCACTTCGAAGTAGTGCTCAAAGTAGTGCTCAAGTTATGCACAGCGTACATAGCAGACCCTGCCATGACCACTCGTCGGCTGTTGTCCCTGAGTCGTGGCATCAGAGTCTGCTTGAAGATTTCCTTCGTCCTCACGATGCAGAAACATGGCGCAACCCGGGCTGGCGGCGTGTGAATATAAGAGAGATCTGGAGCCACTTCGAAACATATACTTCGTAGCAGTAGGTACTGTCCTGTACTGTCCTGTACTRGACGAAGTACTTCGCATAAGAAGTTGAATGATCTCTTACGGTGCTAAACCACCAGTTGGAACTGTGACGCTCTTCAAACGTATTATGTGGGTACTCTCATGGGTATATAGCCAACTATACTTCGTCACAGACGTAATAAAGGGTCTATTGTCAAAGCGCTTTTTACGCTTGAAAACATAGCGGTTTAGCACAGTAAGAGATAGAAGTAGCTGGGTCATGGTTTCGATCTGGCGGGCTTTTACGGGCACATCACTGTCCGTCCTTGAGAGACACGCACCGTACCGCACCGCACCGCACCGTGGGCCTGTGCAATATGGCGTGCACGCTAAAAGAGCATGTAATTCAAATGGAATCAATACCGCGGAGTAAGAGATATAACATAATCGCTACCTCTGTAGGTAGTACTTTACAAAGTCATCTCAAAGCTTTTCCAGTGCTCAAAATCAACAGGAGGTGCTGTGGACATTGTGTTGAAATGTGGATGTCCACGGGTGGTAGCGTGGTTTCTGCAGAGTGTACGGAGTAGAGGTACTTCGAAGTACAGTGTACTTCTATTCCATCTACGGCGCAGGGCAGCTAGGCAGGGCCCCTCCATGCCTCGCGGCTTCAGTGGAGTTTTTAGTCAAATATCCGTGGACAGTAGGGTCTCGCCTCTGGCTCGATGATGAGACCCCTAGATCGAAACGTGCTGGGATATCTACGAATCGAAGCAATGGGCTGCTCGAATGGCCTTCGCCAAAGAACCCCGATGAGGCTGGCAACAGTACGGAGTTCCAAGGTTGGTATTAGTATTTCTCAGCACAGTAGGGTCTCGCCTCTGGCTTAACGATACGCTACTTTCTAGAAGTACCAGGTACTTCGAATACGATTTTGAATTCTCTGTGCCTGTATCTGAGACTTGAAGTACTTCGTAGTTGATATTGACAGCTTTGATAGCAGAGGTTCATGATTGGCGTTAACCAGGTCCTGGGAGGAGGGTCATATGAATCGCGAGGCATTAGAGACACTTGGCCTTCTCACCCCCGGGCTTCTGTTCCATCTCATCTGTTGTAGTCTACTCTCTTGAGGGGTTCTGTCTGCAAAGCAGCCAATAAATCGCTTCCATTTTGTATATGTTTGTGATACTTCGTACTTCTATATTGCGATGATGCCCAGAGCCTTGCATTTGGGCTCCAGGAGCCTAAGCTCACTCTACACTCCTGCCTCGATGGCTGGCGATGGTACTGTAGGTAGAGCGCCTCTTTGGTTTCAGCATCTTCTCAGTCAAGTACGGTACTGCAGTAAGCTTGTGCCACACGGTGGAGAAAAGCGAATAGCGTCGGTCTCTGAAGGCAGCATTTCGATTGGGTGATGTAGCACCCTTGCTTGAATAAACGGGCAAAGACCACGTCTTGACGTGCTTTCTAATGCTAAAGAATCCCACAATAATTCAGAATATCCAAGGATGTCCGTGAGCCTGTGCGAAATTCCCCGTAGCGCTGTTTTCCCATCGACAGGCCAGCTCTCTTCGCAAGCTTGACCGAAAAAAGCAAATCTTGAGAGGGGTAGAGTACTCCGTAAAGCGCTGGAATTTCTGAGCCTCAGGGAGGGAAAGATTGTCCAAGGCAGCTCGAGCTTGAAGGGTTCAAATATTCGAAAGTTGTCGCCAGTTGAAGAGAGTGTTGTTGGTGAGACGGGGGGAAGGATGAATGCGCAGTAGCTTAAAGAATGGAAATGCGACGTATTGGTCCAAACCGGTAGTGAGAAAATCGCCATGTAACCTTCTGGGGCTCGTGGAACAATTGCCAACAGCGTCAATCCGGCCCTTTGGGATCAATGCCAGTGCCCTATTGGCGCTCGCGCAAACCTTGGACTGGGAGGCCCTGCAGAAATATTCTCACTGCCCGAATGTTAGAAGTTTAGAACCCCCTAAAAGTTGGAAGTTGGCAATCGCTATTTGGCTTGGAGCTGTCATCTCAAATTCTGACATAGACTTCTCAAGCTTGTTTCTCGACTTCAACAAGTTCGATCGAGGCAACCTGTTACGGTAGTGTATGTCCGCTTCCGAACACAGCGTCGTGAGTTTGACAGTTCGCCACTTCTGGCTGCAATTGTCTCAAGAGCCATCATGTATACGTCTCAACGAAACCTCTGATGCCCTTCGTCACTCAGTGGTGGCATCTCAGCAAGAGGTATTTCCTCGTCCACTTTTCTGTACCAAGATCCGTGATCGCCAACTTCAGTCTCGCGTCTTCCCGCTGGACAAGGGATGTCTCCATATACGAAGTACTTCGTACGTACACCAACCCAGCCCCATGTTTCCTGATCTCGCACTCTTTAAAAGAGCGAGACTTTGCTGGCTGGCACTGTGGTGCAGCACGAGTCCGAGCGCAGCTCCATTTCATAGAAGTACGTTAGGTCAGACAACACAAGTGCGCTAGCAATTGATATTGATCTCTCAACTTCTCAAGTGGGCTTCATGCTTGAGAACTTGCACAAAAGGGTATTTCCTTGAGCATCTTCTCTGTACCATGCACGTTGCAAACAATATTGAGAGATTATAGGCCATGGGCCATGGCATGCATCCAAGAACAACCGACGTCTGCCGTTGGAAATCACCACCCTGCAGCACTTTCCTCCAATGAAAAGGGATACACTCACACCAGCCTCGGAATCTTTCACCGGGAGATAAACCTATTAGGTATCCCGAGACAGATTGATACGCAGAAAATCGATTGAAGGAAGATGTGGTGTACCCCGAAAGAAATAATTTGCCGTGCAAGAGATAGTCATCGACATCAGCCTGTCCGGAAAAAGATATCGACGTTCCCTAAGCTCATGGATGAAAGCATTCTGGGAAGCTATACCGATAGTAAGCAGCGCCATGCTCCCTATTATTCTCATACCGTAATCCTGTGCCACTCCAGCAAAAGTCGGTTCGTGTTTAAGCCGAGCCGTCTGACAGGAATACAAAGTGACATTCTGTGCTACCGTCGGCCACACCACCATCCCGAAAGGCATCTATCTGTCAAGAGGTGCAAGGTTCGTGGTGAACGAACACGAGGGAAAATGTTATAAAAAGAACCAACCTCCTCCAAATCTCACCATGTGACGGTCATTGCAATGAAGAATAGGGAAGATGGTTGCAAACAGCGAGGAGCATGCAATGCGAGCGTTGGGTCAGCATTTCGGAGAATCGAATCTGTGTGCCACCAAATCCTCACATCGAGTGCCATGGAATATCAGAAATGCCCAAGATGCTGTCGCCCTCGCGCGCCAATTGAGTCTTTGCAGTTCTGATTCGAGGCCTAGCACACTCTTCTTCCTAGCACCTGCATCTTTACTCCAGGGGCCCCTCGTGGGCCGAAAAAGCAACCATCTCCCTACTCGGCACTGGGCTCTTTCCAACGACTCATGCATAGCCATAGCATCTCCAAGTGCATGCAGACGTCAACGGAAGTAGTTGGATGTAAAGATGGAAGAAGACACTTGGCCGCTTGCCCTATGATGCGTAATTAGTGAGTTCTGTGTAGTAGCGCCATGTGCCTTCCTCCTAACGAGGTAAAGTATCTTGTTCTAGAGAATACTTGCCCCGCAGTCCCTAAAATGGCCAGAAGCAGCGATCAGCACATGCCGGGGTTGCTAGATCGCCGGGTCGATCCTCGATCCCGCTGCAGCGATGGATGAAGTCTTTCTTTTGAACTTTGAGAGCGCACCAGCGGTTACAACCTAAAAGACAGACGAAGTACATCAGTCCGACCATCTTGGTGGCTGTCGCTTAGCTAGGAAATGATCTTAGTTTGGGCGGCAGAGTCCACTAGACTCCTTTGAACGAGATAGAAAATAATGGTAATGGCACCTCTTGTATCTTGGAATAGGATTTTCGGATCCAGCCGAACAATTGCTGGCTCTCAATAATGTAGAAGGCTGTGAGGTGTCTCACCATACCACCCTCTTGGCTGACGGGTTGATTATTCAGACACGAATCATGTAAATGTTCAGTGTGACGCGAGGCGCTTCAGAGATCGAACTGTTGGATGAGATCTTGGGAAATTGGACCAGTAGCAGCAGTAGAAGCTTGCGTCTTGCATGTGAATTACTCTAGTGCGTTAATTCATGTTCGTAGGAGTGAGTAGCTTAGCTTCCCGTGTCTACCTGACATGAGTAAGAGTTGCCGAAAATTCTCCATACGCCTTTCCATAAATGCTATCCGACGTACTCCCGCATTGTTGATAACAATATGCCATATCTTCCTAAGCCGCGAATAATGGTGATGAAGCATCACGAATCTCAAGGATTGTAAGATGTAAAATTAGGGTCTGGCACTCGGCTATATTGTATCTTTGTGTGTGCCTTGGCTATTGCTGACCACCATTGATGACAACTCGATCACTTGACGTATGAAGGGTTGAAACCGGTATAGAAACATCCCGAAACAAACATCATGCGTTCCGAAACTTGCCACCGCGGACCGGCGGTGTGTAGAGCATGGTACAACCTGACCAAGCGAGTATAACTCTGGCTGCATGTATAGGTATCATGTGATGCTTCCCTTCTCGGATTGATTTCGAAGAGCGTCAATTTCTCGCTGTAGGGCACTCAAATCCGCTAATATATCATGACTGCCAGCTTGACCTTCAACTGGATCTACCATCGATAGAGAAGAAGTGCGGGAATCACGCCGAGTATGTTCTGTACTCCGCCGGGGGTGCTCACCGCTAGGCCGTCGCGAGTTCCCGGGGGACTGGGCATCTAGGCTATTGCGTGCACGAGGAGGAGGTGGTGGGGGAATGACGGAGA
The DNA here is from genome assembly GCA_003988945.1 of Chaetoscypha palmicola. Taxonomy (NCBI): domain Eukaryota; kingdom Fungi; phylum Ascomycota; class Leotiomycetes; order Helotiales; family Helotiaceae; genus Chaetoscypha; species Chaetoscypha palmicola. The sequence continues at coordinate 37,892 of QYAH01000375.1, read as the reverse complement.
GGCGCTTACTGTTTGTTGAAGTTTCCAAGCTACTGACAGATGGGGGCCTGCCAGCAGAAGATTTCCTCGATAGCCCTCGAGAAGGAGGTGGAGCTGGAAGGGACACCGTTGACCTTGAGGCCGATGACAAGTGATGTGAAGAAGCTCGTATTGATGCAGGCCGCCGTGAGGGAGGCGGTGGTGGAGCTCTACTGCTGTTAGAACGCGGTCTACCGACATCTGCTGTCCCAAATGTGCTCTTCTCGTCCTCTTCGACCTTGGGTGAAAGTCTGCCAGAATCGCTTCGACTTAATCTCGAATCGGACACTAATTGGCTACGTCTTCGAGTTATGGGTGGAGCAGGAGGTGTCTTCTTTCTCAATGAAAAAGATGGAGAGGGGGGTTCTGGCGTCTTCCCAGCAGATTCCTTATCGAATACAGACTCACGATCAGAATCATGGCTTGCTCGATTCGGCGCTGGAGGAAGGGGTTTGTTGAGGTCAGTCTGTGAGGGTGTGGAGAGTACAGGGCTAGGACTGAAATAGTGAGATACTGAGCCTAGTGTAGATGATGATGTAGGCGCCAATGCGCCTGACGGAGGYTCGTCTCGTAGCTCAACTTTGATCAGTCTGCCATGTCGGGAGCTCGGAGGGGGAGGCCTTTTCCTCCCAGAAATTGCAGCGTGGCTATCTGATATCAGGCCTCGATTTTCATCCTCCGGCTCAGACATCTCGTGCGAAGTCCGAGGAGATTCTGGATGAGATTCGTGCGTAGCTTCAAAGATAGATTGCCGTGATATTGAGGATGTATCGGTACTGCTTCCGCCATCACCCAGTACATGGTGAGCAATATGCGCCGGAATTGGCGGAGGAGAGGTGGCTTTTCCCAATCCTGAATCTCCCGTCATCAAGAGTCTTTTAAATGCGTCTACATCCATAGATGCTCGCCCTGGGCTTGCAAGATTTGATATGCCTAATCCCTCAGAATGCTCCATAGTAGCTAAAGTTTTTGAGAACGGATTCGCCGGAATCTTGCTGATTCTYAAATCCGAGTCTTCTTCTGAGAAATCTGACACATTACTCCCAAAAGGATCCTCGCCATCTTGTGATCTCTGCGGAGAAGGCTTGTAGTTATTCGTGAAACTCTCTGCTCCCACGGTGGATACGGAGTCTGGTATTGAAGGAGATGGCGGAGGTGGTGACTGTACCCGGACCTTCTTGGTAATCTTTTTTGGCAGGTCGATTGTTTCGAGAATCGGAGCTCCTAGAGGAGGGTCTCGCGGAGGATAGGAAATTTGAGCTGCGTCTGGAATGGAGGGGGACTCTGGAGGGGGAGAGGCAGTGGTGGGGAAAGTTTTCCGCCTGAAGGGATTCGAGGAAGAGAAGTCTCCAGACATTGTGCTAGCCGGAGAGACTAGGAGCTGTACCAGAGCCCCGCGATTGTTGTTGTACAGGAGCCGCTGCCCTAGAGGTCATTATGTTGTTTTTGTCGTTGAATCCGGAGAGTACGGTTCGGTATGTTATCCAGATGTCCATGCCATGGTCTGTGCGTTGGCCGTCGTCAAAGCTTCGCGGGGGGTTCGGACTAATAACCTGTCAAAATTCCACCCAGAAGAAGCAAACAAGTAAGTCTTCTCGATGCTCAATTACAAAGCAACGTCTGGCAGAAACAACTATCAGAGTCGCAAAAGCGTCGTAAATGCTTGTTCCAACGATCCTTAGTCCTTGAAGGCGAGTGGATCCGTACAGACGAACATTTACATGATTGGGAGGCATTTGTGGAGCTATCATCTGATTAAATCAATAGAATTTGCTACTAATTTATTATCATTGTCCAAGGTGATTTAGCTCATTGGAGGCACTTTTATGTATCTGTGAATGTTCTTATTGAACATTTGAGGATGTGTCTAGTCGCAATCCCTCAAAAGCAGGGCTAGAGTGGCCTTTGTTCGTCTATTGCGGCAGGTCTTTCGGTCAAACAATTTGGTTTTCCCTGACTGTCTTTGTTGTCTAACCTCTTTGCCTTAACCGGATAAAGTGACAACAAGAAGATTGAAGATTGCGATTGTCTACGACGTCGAGAAGTACTTCTTTGCCCAAGGCTTTCCAAAATCTTGAGTCAACTCTGAAGTCACCACCCCATTCTTTTTGATAGCCATACCGCAGATGAACGTTTTCCGGGCAATATCAGCCAATTCGCTAGCAAATCCCTGACGACGGTAGTTTCTGTGAATCCAGACGCGGTCCAATACAATGAACTTCTGGCCATCTGGAAGTCCATCCATTTCGACCGCCAAAGTCTCTCGATAACGTTCGGCCAAGAGTACACCTGCAACTTCCCGTCCAACATAATAGACAAAAAGTTTGAATCGAGGAGTCATGTTGGGATCGTGTAAGTCATCGGGGTTCCGAATGCTTGACCAAAGCTCCTCACTGCTATAACGGTAACCGCCCATTTGGTTGTGCGTGTAGTCAATGATATCTAGAGCAACATCCTGAGAGTTTTGTGGTGAAGTAGCAGTTATGACTCTCACTCTGTGATGAATGCCATGAAACAGCTTTTCCCAGATAATCTCACGCTCATCCACCGACTTGCTCGATAGTGGCGTTCGATAGGCATAGCATAATTTTTCATGCTCACGGCGATCGGTAGATATCGCTGAGTTGTAAACCATTTGGCAATCCTTGCAGGTCATCTGAGAAGACTGTCCAATGTCGATGTGGCTCTGAAAAAGCTTTCCGACAGAATATGTCTTAGGAATATGAACCGTAATCGGGGCTAGTGATATAGGCCGGCCATCATTTTCCCCAGTTAAAGTATGCGGATCTGAATTTGGGAGATCACAAGTGGATGGTAGTGTCCCATCCCCTGGAATGGGAAGATGATTCAACCCATGGCTCGAATATGATAGAACGGGATGGCTACTCTCAAGCATATCATCCTTTTCCAGCCCGTTTCTGAGGGCAACGATCGAGCGTGTAGTAAGTCTTCGTGGASCCCGTTTCAGATCTTGCTTAGGTGGAAGTACACAAGTGTCCTTTGGCGTTGAGATAGGTGGAGACAAGGAAGTATCTACAATATCCGATTGACAAGGTTCTGGTGGCTTTACAGTAGATCGGCTTCCTGGTGGACTCGATGAACGCGGTATTGGTTGGAAGTAATTCCTGATATTCTGACTGGCTTTACCGCGGGGCAGTAAATGAGATGCGTTGACCGAGGAGCGTGTTTTCGTAATAGTTGCCTCTTTGACGCGTCGTTCCTGAATTGATGGAGATGCTGAAATTGCATGATGTACATGTGTTCGGGAAGGATACAACAGCGGAGCCAGAGTTGAAGCCTTAGAGTCCGAAGATACGACATCGTTCTCATGAATGTCTCCGACTGCGCGTTTCTTGCTCAAAGGTGGGTTTTGATCACGACTGACTTCCCTAGAATGCGGTTCCCTGATATTTGCCTCGTAATGGCCAGACAGTGACGGCGGTGGCGGTGACTGCTGAGTTGCCGAAGGAGCGAGAATGCGGTCAAGTTGACCCTCGGCGAGTCTCTTCTTGCTCGAAGCTGGCTCAACGACGCTGATAACGCGCCTCGAATAAGTCCTCAACCCCGAAGATCTGTCATTTTTTGTCAGAAATTTCACGATTGGCAACATCATTGAGATTAAACACGCACTTCCTTCTACTTGAGGCCGGCTCCATTGCCGGTAGTCGGCGAACAGAGTCACTCATAATTGCAATATATCGTGATTGTTGGAGCTCGTAGCAGAAGACAAAAAAACGGTCTGGGGAATGCGGCTCGACGCGCTAATGAGTCTCGACGCGTAAACAAGCGCGCCATCACCTGATGGGGCGCCGTTTCGCGTTGCCGACCGGCTCGTGATATCATTTTCCCTTCACAACTAAGTAAGGCATAAAGGATGCCTATATTTTCCAGCAAATGAACTGGGATTGATAATCAGATAATATGTCTTCACGACGTTCATCGATCTGCTTTTGCAAATCGGATATAATTCTGCTGCCCATCCAAGGTAGGTGACGATGAACATGGCCCGGCATACAAGACCTGGGGCGGAACGATTACTGTACTCGTTGCGATATCATCATATCCAGAGAGAATTATATAGGATGCAGGGTTACAATCGAGCTGTATTTATAAATTGATTCGTCACTATTTATGTTGAGTTCACGCATTGGCATGAATTTGTCCTAGGTTTAACGAGGTTCGTAGAAGGTAATAAAAGTCGATCGAGAAAGTCCTTCGCTTGGTCAAACAGAGGCGTTGGCAGCTCCTTTCAAGCAAAGTGCTTTGCCGGCTTATCAACTATGTTGTAACTGTTCAAATGGGTACTTCACGTCAAGTCTCGACTACGTTGTCACCCACCACAATGTATAATATAAYTTTGGATAAGAATTTATTTGTCATCAATCACAACAACTGGGGGTGTAACTCAGTGGTAGAGTGCCTGCTTTGCATTTTCTGTTATAATAGATTTCTATGTCTGCATGAAGTCCGGGTTTCGATCACCCGCTCCTCCAATGTTTATTTTTGCATTTTCTTTTGCTATTTCAGACTTCTTTTTTCGAGGAATGCGAGGCTTCTCGCTAAGGCATTTTCAAAACTGGAATGACAAAAAAAGAGATTTGTCAGTAAAGAGACGAAACATATCAATCCATAGATCGTTTCTTTTCACTTCAGGTTGGGTCGAGCCTGGGCAGCACTTGTTCAAAGACAAGACAAGTGATTAGAGAGAATTCTGTAAATACTTCGCTCTATCTTTCATTAACTGCCAAGARTCCTGGAAGACTTTCTAACACCAATCCCATGGATATCGAATGTCTATTTTGGGACCCCCAGAAGCCTATGCAGATCCTTGTTTCGTACAATACAATATTCTTTTCTACATAAGCACTGCCGTTTAKATGTCATTATACAGATAGCGATTTCTGCCCAAAGGGGGAGTGGTGTACACGCCATTAATGAAAGCGTTAGAAGCATCAGCTTCTCCGCTTCAAGGTCTTGATTGCCATTTCGACTAGACCCTCCTTCGCTTCACTGTCGGGAAATGGTGCAATCGCTGTAATCGCTCGATTGGCATACTCTTCCGCCAACGCTCTTGTTTGTTCTAGACCATTACTTTGGAGGACTAGTTCTCGAGCCTAAAGTTTTTAATAAAAGCCAGCTGTTATTTATGACAGGAACACTTACTTTTGCCACATCGCCRTCATTTGAAAACTTCCTCCCCACCAACGCTCCCAGCTCCTTGTTATTTTTCCAGGCAAACAAAAGCGGCGCCGTCGCTAATCCCAGCTCTAGATCTGCTCCTGCTGGTTTGCCTAATTCCTTTGCGGTAATTGTATAATCTAGCATGTCATCTACAAGTTGAAATGCCAACCCGAGATTTTTGCCATACATGTAGGCAGCATCAACTGTAGCTGCATCCGAGCCTCCCAACAGCGATGCCGCACGGCACGACTTTGATATCAAACTCGCAGATTTGAGATATGTCTTCTGGAGATAATAAGTAATGGTATCCTCTGTCCAAACTGGGTTCTTCTCGTCGCGAGCCGTATTCTTTAGCTGCATGAACTCCCCTTCCACCAGATTTGCAATCACTGTAGCAAGCAGCTCGGTCACTTCCGGATCACGGAGTCGAGCTAAAGCTACCGAAGCACGACCAAGAAGAAAGTCTCCTGCCAAAACTGCCAGTTTATTACCAAATTCGAGATTCGCTGATGGGTTTCCTCGACGAGATACTGAGTGATCGATAACATCGTCGTGTAGAAGAGAGGCAGTATGTATCAATTCGGTAATCTCGGCAAGTCGTCGCTGGGAGGGTAGAATGTCGCTTTCGCTGGCTGGGTACGAAGTTTGGGAATGACTGATCGGATTCGTGGTTGGTGAAGAGGGGTTGACGTCGGAAAGAATTGCCATTGGTGAAATAGCGCTATCAATATTTATTGAGTCTTGTTGTACAGCGTATCTAGGAGACTTTGGTGTGAGGGCCGTTGCTCGAGACATTAAAAGCACGATAAGAGGTCGGACATGTTTCCCTTCCGCCTGTGTATAGTATTTCGCAACAGTGTCGAGTGAAGGGTGACCAGATCCAAGCAATTGTCGTATGTTTCCAGTCAGAAACTTCATCTCCTTTGCTACCATTCGTACCGGATCTACACTAATGCCACCTTCGCTCGCCGTCCGCGCTGTCGCATTCGAGAAAACATTCGAGGCTACTGAGACAGCTTGCGCCCATGAAGATTGTCTCCGTCGGGTTGGATGGTGATATGCTGTACTTGATAGAGGCGACGAAGGGTGTTGTAAGGTCAATTGACATCTACAACATGTCGAGTATAAGTTTATCGTCGGATTTGAGGAGCTACGATAGAGCATTGAAGCTCCATTCCGAGAGATTCTCATGTCCCAGATCCGAAGTGGCAAATYGAAGCTCTTGTGCGTACTTTTAGATGATTAGAGGTAAAAATAAAGAGTGAAGGACTGGATATTTGAGCGAGGGTCACAATTGTATGACAAAAGAAATCAAGCCTTCCAGAGCACAGAAATRTTGAAGCCGTAGAGTTCCGACCATGCCACCCGAAATATTATTTGAGCTATGATTCTGCCACAGAAAGGCGGTGAGACTAAGGTACTAGAAGTGACCTCGGGAATAACGATCTTTGAATGAAAGAGCTCTATATTCATAATCTAGAATTCGGACAGCAAGAGGAGCTTATGTTTCCGAGTACGGCATGATTCTCCGTACTTTTGCACCTTTTYTGCACCTTTTCTACCAGTACCCGTCAAGCAAAACGTTCGGATCATCGGTTAATCCTGCTTCTGCAACGCACGAKATCTGACGAGCTGGATGGAGCTCACGCAATTAGTCTTTACATCAGATGAATTCATCACACGCACACCATGAGTCAGCAATCTCACGATGGTTTTCTTGACTATGACCACGTCTATGGTGGAAGCCTTAGTAAAGATCCAGAGTCAGCGACATCCAGATGAGACGAAGGCAGCTGTGTGGCGCGAGGGCAGTAAACTGCAAAAGCATCCCTCCAACGCTGGAGTAGACAAGGAGCAGTCACACCATCAGGACTACGAAGTGAAGAAGAACACCGAAGTCGGAACTCTGTCCAATCAGCAMGAAAGCTTCCGAGATGGAAACCCGCAGCCAAGTTCAGCAGAACCCTCACTTGAAAACCCGCGACTTGGTAATCCGATATCCCATGGGCAGGTTATAGAGCTATCAAAARCRTTGAAAGACGCCAAACTATCACCATGCATGTTGGAAGATTTGCTGAAAGGTGCGAGCATCTACGACCCGCCGCGGCCGCCGAAACCAGAACCTGTAAGTGCATAGATTCCTGTACTTGAGGACGAATTTGGCAAAWCCAAGCACCATTCATACACCCATCGAGTGGTATAATTTGAATGAGGTTCAGCCTGTTTATGGCTGCTACAGGTCACTCAATGGTTGATGCTAACATCAATCTTGGCAGACTTCTGAATACAAAGCCCTGATGGCGCGACTACACCGCGAGGAGGAGCTTCGATCCTATGAACGAATGACGAATCCGCCTCCACCAATGGAATCATTTACTCAAAAATTTCCTGCTTCGTCTGCCGCACATGCCTTCTCCTCAAACTTCCAGCCAAATGGCACAACAKACCCTGACGATGATGGAGTCACATATGCGGATGTTGATCGCCAGATGGCTTTGATATTCAATGTCTTGATTAGTATTGTCGCGTGTGCCGGTGCCTTATGGGTCGTGGCTAGATGGTGGAGTACTCCGGCACGATTGGCGATAAGTATGGGCGGTAGCCTTCTGGTTGGGGTTGCTGAAGTCGTGGTCTACTCGGGTTATATTAGGAGGGTAGGTGAATCGAAATCGAAGGCTAAAAGCCTCAAAGAAGTTAAAGAGGTCGTCAATACATGGGTTATTGGAGGTGGAGACGATATGGGACAGGGCAAAGATTTAACTATACTCGTTCCCGTCAAGGGCAGCACGGAAGACAGTAATACTCGCCAGCGGAAAGGGATCTTCAATAGTAGGAACTGATCAAATATCAATTATGGCATATCTACGTACCATAGACAATCGTTGCCTATCTTCAAATGGGACCATGTACATTTATTCCGTGTGAGTACTTTAAAAGGAAACTTTCCTTTTGTTCGGGTTCTGCCTTGAGCTCACTTACTTTCCATCGAATCACCTTGCTCGAGGTGGCGAGGCGGTGAGGTTGACCTCAGACCCTCGACTCATCCCTTCTCAAAGACTCCAACAGCACATTACTTACAAGACCCGGGCTTGGTAGACAATCAATCAGTAAGACCCACATCTGGTTTTGAATCATTGCAACTAGCCTGACAGTATTACATGGTGAGTCGAGCTGGCGTTGAGGTCAAGTTGGGAAAACAAGTCTACTTGCCATGTCTTTCGGGTGGTCGGCAGGAGATATAGCACTAGCAATCAAGACTCTAGTCAAGGTTGGGAAAGCCCTAAACGAATCTGGAGGCGCCGCTAGCGAGTACCAAGATGCCGTCAAGTATCTAGCAAGTATCGATAGAACCCTTCGAGGCATTCATGTCGTGGTGCAGGAAAACCCAAATCTTAAATGGGAAATGGACTTGATAGAGCAGGCTGACAACATCAGAGGAGCAATCGATCGTTTCAAGAAGAAGATTGATAAATTTGATAATTCACTGAACGAGTCAAGCCATCGACGCAAAGCTAGAAAAATACCTAGAGAGATTCAATTTGCTTTATCAGAGCAGGTGACCCAGCTCCGAGTTGAGATCACGCAACCTCAGGTAGTCCTAGACAACTTTATAACACTGCAGACTTTGTAGGTCCTTTTCTGAAACATACAAGGAAATCACTCACGAGTTGGCAGAACATCGGTGCTTGAGCTTTCGGACACTGCATCTTCACAGGTTCAGGTAACAAAATTATCAGAAAGAATCGCACAACTTTCGTCGTCTATCTCGACTAGGATGGAGAGCGATCAGGCTCAATCGCAGAGAGGTCTTAGAATACTTGGAAGTCTTAGTCGATAATTGCATGAAGAGCTACAAGCTTCGTTGATAGACGTTCAAACTCATATTGAAACATTGAGAGTGGCTCAGAAGTCTTGTGGTTGTACTTCTCATGAGTCTGAGGAAGGACGAAACCAAATACTGCGACTTATTCGTACTCAGGCTCAGCTACAGTCATCCGTCGGAACACTCAACAAGAACACAGAGGCAGTGTTAGATCACTTTCGCGATGCAGTGATCGAAGAAAAGCGCGCGCAAAGCAGCAAAACAACTTTTCGAATGATCCTCAGCGCCGCGAACTTACTTGGGAGCAGCTTAGCCAGCGGGCTGGGTACTTTCGCTGTACTCTCTTCTAGAATAGCGATAACTGCAAACGAGGAAACAGCTCATGACCGTTCTGCCGTAATTCTCAAAGTATTGACTCCTGGGAGATTGAGTATATATCAGCGGATGGGGCTTTTGCTGATTCTGAGCTTCAGGGTGAAGGTCCCGGCGTCTTAGGTAGGAGAACTTTTCGTAGGACTGGTTCCACCATCTGTCCGCATTCTGAAGTATACTTCACAGTCTTCTAGATTACGACTGTACCTGAAAAATGCTGCAAAGGGAGGAAAAGCTGGCTGCACCTTGATTTTTCCTGTGGCGAAATTTGATCTAACGCTCTCCCCTATTGTCCTGATGGAGGGTGAAATTGAATCAAGCAATACTGATTCAGTTTGCAGATACAGGGACCCCAACAAATGGAACAAAACGAAGTTCGATTACTGAAGACGCTTTGGAAGTTGTGGATGGTCTTCTTGATAAGAGTGTGCATGCTCTGGGGCACTGGCTACATACTCGACCCTTAATTCCACCGAGAGACGCTACTAAGAGCATCGACCATTGCAAAAACGTCTTTGATCATGGTCCCTGGGAGATCACTGACAKCGATGTGCAATTGCTCAAGGAGATGGACATATCGAATTCGATAGTAGACTCTAGTCAGTGATCCAGTATCTTACTCAGGTAACACGAGTGACTAATGAGATATTAGGATATAGTGTTTCGAGCGGGACGCATGGCCTCTACTGCGGCCTTGTACTTCAAACACAGACCTATCACTTGCAGGCTTTCTTGGACTCTCGATCAAACCACGAAGATCGCTTGCAAAGCGCCCAAAGCTACGCTCGCGGCCTCCTCATTCTTGGCCAATAATTCAACGGCATGAATGGGACTTGGGATGCCCTGTAAGCCATGCCAATCGATCAAGTGAGCAAAGCCAGGCTAACTCTTTTGACGACTGATCCTAGAGTATAAGAAGAAACCACCCATAAACACTACAAATCCAAAAACCATACATACTCTCGAGCATACGTCCGGAATAAAAATACCGGAACGAGGTTTTAGAGTAGAACCGCAAACTGACTTAGACCGTCATGTGTCTCTCGGCCCACGTAGCCGAGTCCTGTTCGACAAGATTTATCATATCAAAGAAGACAACCCAATTTTGCGAATAGGTCATATTGCTGATCGATCCGGTATGAATTTCATTCAGAGGTGGTACTAATCAAATGCGAACAGACTCGATATTTCGCGTCTGCCATTTGACATCAGTACTTATGCATATTCCGAGGGAAAGTGACCTGCTTAAATAGACTTCGAGATGACTACCCTAAATTAGGTTGACCGAGTCTGAATCTGCGATTCGACGAATGGACACTTGCTCGAGGGCAGCATTATTTAATCCACAAGTTCTATCGGCGTCAAATGCCGTTGATCTTTGTGAGACACGTCTTTGTATCAGCCAACTTCCATGGTGGGTTCTAGCATAKAACGATATTCTACGTCGAAACCCCACTTAAGGTCTCTGCTTCTGGCGAGACCCACAAGTACCARTGGTGTAGCGCACTCTTCAGTGTTTTTCACCGAACACTTCTAGGTAGCCTCAGTATTCTTYCACRTCAAAAAGGGCATCCGAAACTCGACGGCKGTATTGCTATTTGGAAGGAAGTGTTGCTCCCTCTCGCAATGAACACAATACAGGGAACGCGAGCAGAGCCAAGACACAAATATCGAGCGTGGCCATCACCGGGGTGTATCACTTGCCAGTAAAGCAAGAACATACCAAGACAGAAGAAACATATATCGTTTGGGAGAATTTCGAGTTAAATATTCTCTCGTCCCAGTAGATCTGATGGAGCCCCTTTTTCAAATTCGCGCTGTAAAAGACAAACAAACTCTAGACTCTATTATTTCGACTAGCACGCTTCCTTCGTATCCATCAATGATAATACAATCCTATCTTTATAGGCGTCTGTTCMTGCTGATCAGACATCRAAAACTTTCACTCATTGTTTCACGTCGAGCTGACCATTCGTGTTCAGACCAAAGTCATCATTACGGTTCTCCCGAGCAGCTCGCCTCGCCGCTTGCTCTTCCAACAACGTGACCTTCGTTTTCCGCATCTTGATGTAGATATACACTGCTGCAATCATCGTGAAAATAAAGGTAACACCAAGGACAACAGTATTTACAGTGTCATTCTTGGTCTCTTGAACCAGAAGGACGCCGAAGTACACGATGATAATTTGCTTGGGAAGTGTCAGGAATGTCGCGACGGCGAAATGCCAAAATTTGACATCACATGTTGAGAATACCGCTGTAGAGAAGTGTGAGGGGACCGCGGAGAAACGAATGATGAGTACGACCTATGACTTGTCAGTCCGTAATTTCCACGAAGCCATGTTCTCATGGATTCTTACCAAAAATCCTCCATCGCGGGTTAGACGTGCAAGAGCACCATAGTTGAGATTCGTTCTCTCCAACTTAACTGCCTTCTTTCTGAACGCATATTTAAACGCGTACCAAGTACCAACTGGCTGTATTAGTCTCTGCTTTGAGTGTTCCAAAATTTGGCAACGTACCCTCTCCTAGGAAGGTTCCCGCCGCCACAATGGCAAATCCAATCCAGAGTCCGTATACCACACCACAAAGCAAGCCAATCAATTCGTGTCCAAATAGAGGTGGAAAAGAAATTGCGATCAGAATTAAGACAGGAATTACGAAGCCGCCCGGTGTATCTCTGATCGTCTGAGAAATCGGTCTCAATGCCTACTCTTGTTAATCCGTCACCTTGAATTTATCGATGATAGTTTAGGACATACTTCGACAATCTGATCGTGTTTAATAGTTATTAAAGCAACTAAAACGGCTGTAATGATACCAAGTAGCCACCATGCTAGAGCTGTCAGTCCCAAATTCCAACCAAGACTGGCGTGTCACCCACGTATATATTTTGCTTTTGTAAAGAAGTCCTTCCATTGCACGTTCTTATATTCGTAGACTTCTTCTTCAGCCTCGGACTCAGTCTCCGGCCGGCCGGTTTTCGTTCTACTCAGTTCCATCGCCATAACGAATGAGAGGCTAGCGTCGTGATCGCTCCCGGCGGTACAGATCTAGGCACAAGAAGGAAAAGGAGACAATAATTCAAGATAGCTTCACCAACAACCAAACTCACATCCCAGGATAAAGAAAGATATATACAATGACATATATGGCGTTGAAAGAATGAAATTCCAAAAGACGGAAAACGGATGTATGATGGTTTGGGGTTGGGGTTTGGGTTTGGGTTTGCGATGCGTGGTGTTTTACAGTCAGAGCGTGTGCAGAGCTAAGACCAGATAGGCGTTTAGTGGACCGTTTCATATCCCCTTTCATGCCTTACTTGGCGTCAATGAGAACCATCACTTCCCGACTCGATTGGTCAATATAGGGGAATTATCGGACGACCTTCCTTGCGGGCTTGGTCATTGGTGATCTACTGATCGACCGGTACTCAAGCGACCCCTGTCTTCATATTCGCAGCTTTAGCGCGATTGAGCTTTCGACGTCTGGCCAAGTTGCTTGTGAGGTTCTTTTCCGCTTCGAACTGGTTTGGTAGATTTTCGTAATCCGCTATTGGGGTACCAAATATCATAAAGTTCAGCTGGTGCCGTGGTACTGTGTAAGTATTTCCGAGTGAGGTTTGCCGCAGAAGTCTTTCGCTACTCCCGCTCCTAATAATAGCACTGCGCCTCATTCATCGCACCTTCTAGCGCTTCATCTATAAATTTCATTTGACGTAAACATTAGTTACAATCCACCTGTTATCGTCCGCAGTGGGAACAGAGGAGTCATACCGTATAGCTTACTGCTATTTAAGTTGCGTTCCGTAAGCACTCTACGGAACATCAAGGCAGTGAAGTGACCTACCGTTTCGTAAGCCTCGTTTACAAGCTTTGGTCGAGACAGGCGTTTCTGAAGCCAAGGGCTCAAGAATGTAGACCTTCGACGAGACGTTTGGCAAAATGGTGGCGAAGTGAAAAGACTTTGTCCATTATCTTGACGTTCTAGTTCGTCGGTCTCGTTAATGTAAGTTGGCTGAATTTCTGCGCTGACATTCTAGAAGGGTGTGTAAGGTGTGGCTGAGCAGCCTGGATGAGAAGTAGTGTCATTAGTTCAATTAGTCAGGAATAGCGCTCGTAGGCTATTTCCCTGTCCTATCATCTCCTCCACACCATCTCTTACTATGCGATCCGGACATAATTGACGCCTCAGTACGACCGGTTGCTTAGACAAACCACATCTTCTCGCGTTTCTGCTCTGAGGTCTCCAACCAAGCTTCACCATTCATGATACCATGCACATAAGCATCACCAATGAATTCCCAATCGTCGCCATGTGGTCTTATAACGAGAGGCAAGTTCCCTCCTTCAAACAAAGCTATACGATCTTCTTTTTCGGTAATTGCAGGGACCAGTGCCATGTACCCGTTCATCGTTCTGGCATAGCGACGGTTGAGCATACCACTTACCTGCGCTCTGAATTCCATCTCGGGGTTCTCGAAGCCAAAGACCCGCAACAAATGTCCAACAAGGACGACAAACATCCATATCCATGTCACATCTTGCAATCCAAGTCGATGGATGATACGTAAAATATTTTGACGAGTCCCGAATTTAGCAAATGCTCGTCTGATTTCATCCTTGCTTGTATCGAGCCCYCCAGCAGCGCAAGTCTGCCACATGACCTCTTTCATATCCTCACCCGTCAGATACTTCTCTGTGGTCCAGAATTTCGCGCAGTCTTTCCACTCTTCTAGATAATTCTGGTATACCTGGAGAGACTCAGCTTGCTGTCGGATAGTCAAGTATCCTCTAGACTCCTGCGCAACACAAACTCGGCTCAGTGATGATACTCTATCAACCACGTAACCAGACAGCTGCAATCGACCTCGTCGCTCATCAATAGTAAGAAGAGACCTAGATCCTTTCGTGCTTGCGAACGGCGATTCCCGTCCCGGAAGCAGTTCAAACATCTGAAGTGTAAAGCAGAGCGGCTTCGAACAACTCCAATCTGGCACCCACGATGGCAATTTGGAATTTCTGTTAAGCCGTGGAACACTCAGAAAATCCAAATTGGTCGACTTAAGCGCTGAGATGGCAATTTTCATATATAACTGCTCCATAGGCTGTTTGTAGCTAGGGACGATTGCAGCATCACATAGGCTATCATGAGCAGACAGCCCATAAAAGGAATAGACTTTGTCTCTAGGATCTGATGCGATGGCTAGACGATGTCGGCAGAGCAATTTGTAATGTATTATTTTGGTGCCCTGTTGAACCTCAGCACGGGATAGTTGGAATAACGTAACCAGATTAGAGTTCTCCGTTCCGTAAAACTCATAGATCCACGACTGGTGCATCATAGCATACAACAATCCTCGCACAAGTCCGTCCCAGTGAATTGCTTCATCGCCGCATATGAGCCACGACTCACGAGAAACTACTGCCTCCTGTATAATCCAAGAACGCGAAAACCACGGGCGGTCGAATAATGCAAAGAAGCCTATCCATCCAGGATTCCAGATGTTGAAGAATTCATGTCTCTTYTGAAATCGGTACCAAGGAGACTTGRCTACTGCATTCGGGTCTTCGAGTGCGTTCCCTAGCTTGTTTGCAAAACGAAGGCCAACTGTGCTATCTTCACTCTCTTCTCCCAACCAGATCAGTGTCCTCCTTGCTCGGGAATAGATATCTCGCATATGTCCTACTTGGGAACCCCTCTCCTCGCGATCTTCTTGATTGATGCATATTGAATCTATCCAGAATCTTCTTCCTCTCCATTTGGGTCTCCTCTGAAGGAGGAACTGCTCYAAACTGCGRGGGATTTGAATTGCTTTTTCATCACAGAAAATTTCGATTTTGTCATCCGGGTCTCCCCAACAATAAGACAACGCTTCGAATTCAGGACTCTCTGTCAGGAGATGTTCACTGAGCTTGCAGGTAATTTGCACGGTAGGTGTTGTGGCTGGTAGTTCAATCAGTCTAATCCATGCTCGATCGGTAGGGAGTGGCTGATATTTATAAGTGGCCATCTTCGACTGAGGAGTGCTCAATTTTTCGAAAGTTTTCGCTCAATTTCAGCCGACGTAGGTAGTCATTGAGGTCAAGTGGAACGAGTGCGATGCGAAGCTGAACGTTGAGGGAGAAGTAAACACAGCCTCGGCAGTGTACAGTATTTGAGTATCGAAGTACCACACAGAACTCCATTGGCTCTCAGTCACGAAAAGGCACATCACCTGAAGTGGCGTTCCACCACAACCGCCAGTGCGAGGTAGCAAAATGATTCTTCATTTGCAAGACCTTATYACTTTTCTGCATACTAAATCCGTGCGTCTTAACAATCCTTGAATAACGCTTCCAAGTACGGATGCACAATTGGAGTGAACTCAACCGTTGCGCCTTGTCGATTGACTTTTCTATTTATTTAGCGTAACATACTATAGAGTGGGGAAGACCATGGGACGATTGAGCGGCCTGCTAGGACTATTCAGTTGCACTGCGAAGACTGCTTTAGCGTAGTAATGCCGTTGATGAAGGGGACTGAATGTCGTGAATTTGGAAATGTTTTTAGAGACCTGTTTAGTATTGAAAATGAGCTGAAAATCTATATGAAGCTCTATCTAGACTCAAATCCTGCTATCGGTTTTATGGTCATGATATTTAATGGTGCGGCGAGGAGCTTTTCTTTTGGAATATTGTTCCGTGGTAGTCATGAATCCATGGTGTTCGTGAATACCATATCACCATGGATTCATGACTACCACGGAACAGTTCCAAGTGACCCCGGTGCGCCAGATGACAACTCCGGAAAGGGAATGTTGTTAATCAGTTTTGGAAAATTGTTTGAGAAGGTATGTCTATCCTAACGTCAGCGACCTAGAGCTCTGATCTAAATGTCTATCTCATTAGGGTCTAACAATCGGAACTGGTCAATGTAACGTCAAGAAGTACAATCGTTATCTCAGAGACATGATTATATCAGGCAAAGCCAAGCCTTCCTTCGTTGTCTCCCACAACATCAAAATCGACGAGGCGCCAAACGCTTATGTAAAATTTGACCGAAGAGAAGACGGTTACACTAAGGTCTTAATTCACCCCAACGGTCCCGTGCAGTAGAGCAATAGCTATCAGATCGAGAGTTAGCGAATGTATTGCTGAGAAGGCGTGGACGTAGGTGGCGGAGGTCTCGATCATATGTGTGGTCATGAGTCTTTCACCACCTCTCGCTTATAAATGACACCATGTGTAACGTTCCCACAGACACAATT
The DNA here is from genome assembly GCA_003988945.1 of Chaetoscypha palmicola. NCBI lineage: Eukaryota > Fungi > Ascomycota > Leotiomycetes > Helotiales > Helotiaceae > Chaetoscypha > Chaetoscypha palmicola. Next base: position 21,249 of record QYAH01000375.1, on the reverse strand, counting down.
AAGCTATATCCTGCCTCTCAAGCATGGCGTTATCTAACAAGCAATCTCGCCTGCTGTAAATGAGTATGATTGCAATGGTRTGTTCTATTCGTTGAGTAAAGCCTGAACTCACTCGTCTGGCAAGAATACCTAAGTATGCCAGATTTGAATCACGACGCTTCTTGCTTAGCGAAGACCGACTCTTCAGGCTTAAGATTAGACYAGTTGTAAGCCGTGGATATCTAATGAGTATTAGCGAAGCTGTTAGATCTGCAATGTCTTCGAGGACGTGTTTTGTACCGCTATGTTTCAACGCTATGTCGAATAGCTTCTCTGCTGTCACTGGACACCCGGAGGGCACAGTATGTCACCAGATTAGAGCGCCTGTTGGCTTGTAGTAAGGATATCCTGGTCACTCTACTCAAAYCCTCAGAGTTGATTTTGCTTTTTGTTGGTGGCTATTAAACAGAACCTTGGCGAATTCTTACCAGACATGGTCATAGTTGTAGCGTACTGTACAGCTCAGAAGAAAAAGAACACCAAGAACACCAAGTTGCATCGAAGTGGGAAGCAATTTCGAGAAATCCACCTTCTAACAATCATAGTAATCTCCWTTTCYTGCTYYGATATAGGAGTTATAAAGGGATTCGACARTYCTTTAGTGAAGAATGRGATGATRATTTGGTTCRCAATAAGTCTGGAACGTCGGGAATTGCGGTGACGGTACTCGCAGCGTTGAGTGTTGCGGCATTTGTCGTTCTGATTGCTTTAATGGTTAGCCTTAGAGGCTGAAGCGCGAAAGGGATGTGGTAAAGTAAACATATTATATGGAATGTTCTGACGTGGAGGGCCACCAGGACTGAACTTTCTCAAGCCTGGGCTGAGAATGAGAGGCCCCCTTGGTGCAGCCCCTCAGCAGGTCTCTAGCCATTGACGGAATAAGACAACGAGGCACTAGCAAGTTATTTSGTTTCGRGGCTCATTTTCAAGCTAGSCTAYGGCAGAGGACCCCTTTTCATTGAACCTGTTCTGCTCAAAACCCAGATACGCTGGAGCTGACCCTCTTCCCTTCTCTTGGACGGATCTTTAATCCGGTTTCTCCACATGAGGAGATCTGTGGCTGTATCAATGTCTCTCGATCTCTCGATCCCTCCATCCCTCCATCAACCGGAGATGTTCAATCTATGGCGACACTTTTCAGGCAAGCCTTCACTGCAAGTGACTGGACTGCATCTACCTATCAGCAACAAGGCTTTGCAAGCACTTTTATGCAAGAGCAAATCTCYCCAGATCATGAGCGAAGACGCTAAGCTGTTGGACGCTTGTATAAATTCATATGACCATTCCCAGACCCCTTCATTTCCTCTTTGCTCCTTCAATTTAAAACTTTGCTTAATTTCAAACCATAGCCAACACTTCAATTGCCACGATGTTCACCCAAGCTCTCCTCATCTCCTTGCTCCTTGAGGGAGCTTTTGCTTTCCCTGGCATGTCAGATGAAGTTCGAGAGAGTAGGCTCAGTGTCACGGTCCACACTTGCAACATAGCTGACAATAATCAGGACAGGTCAATTCCTTTCCTGAATATCCTGGCTCGCCACTCCATGCGTTGTATAACAACTTCGACCCAGTCAAGCAGCGCGTTTCTGTTTCTGGTGCCCATGCTTTTGTTGCCCCTGGACCAGGAGATATTCGCGGTCCATGTCCAGCTCTTAACGCTGCCGCAAATCACAACTACGTAAGTTCTCCTGCTCAATTCAAGGTCTGACCGATACAATCCCCTCCCACTTTAGTCGACTGTGACGCTGACTCAACCCCTTGAACACTTAGATTCCCCACAATGGCATTGCAGATGCAAGCACAATCTTCGATGGAATGAGAGAATCTTTCAACATGGCTCTAGACGCTTGCACCCTTATCTATGTCCTTTCGTCCCTCTTCGATGGTGATCCAATAACCGGACGCTTCAGCATCGGCTATCATTCACCACTTACAAACTCAATCCCCATCCTTGGTCCACTGCTCGGCAACCAGACAGGTAAGCACATCAAACATCAACTGCAATTCGTCCTCACTTTGTGTCGACGTGCTAACTCTTGTTGTTCCAAGGGATCTGTGCGTATGGACATGGCCACATTGAGGGCGATGCCTCCCTCACCCGTGGCGATTGGCTTGCTCCGGATCACAACTCCAACTGTGCATCCTATCCAGAATACGCTCAGCAATTGCTTGATCTCGCAAAGCTCCGCAACGGACCCGTTGGCAACATCACCCCGCGTGTTCTATCCGAACACCACGTCAACCGTCGTCAACATTCCGTAGCTACGAACCCCAACTATTTCTCAGCTCCTTTCTCAGGACTGCTGGTTCCATTTGCTGCTAGTCAATTTGCGTTCCTTACCGCAAATCACAGCGCAGAGTATCCCCGAGGTTTCCTTGATCCTAAGACTTTCGAGAGCATGTGGGGTTACCATAGAGATCAGAACGATAACCTGGTGTATACCTATGGCCATGAGCGCATTCCAGAGAACTGGTACAAAGGTGCTGAAGACAACGCATTCACAGCAGTAGATATCGCTCTTTCTGTAGGCCAGTTCTGCCTGGTTTACCCTTCCTCCTGCCATGTTGGTGGCAACCTTGGTACTGTCAATTCCTTTTCTGGTCTCAACCTTGGCGATATTTCAAACGGATTTGTCAACGCCGCTTCCGATTTCTCTGATCCAGTCAAGCTAGGTTGTTTTATGTCGCAGGCCATCCAGGCAGAGGCTCCAAGCATGTTGAGCAATGTCTTCTCCGGATCACTTTTGAACACGGTTTTGGCGTTCATTCCATCAAAACTAGTCCCTATGCTGGTATCTGTATTTACTAACTGCCCAGGACTACCTGCTGGGAAGAGTGTGTATAGCCCAACCAGCCAATACCCAGGTGCGCGCCGCCAGTCAAAGGGCCCAAGAAATCCGTATTAAAGAGAATGGGACAGTTGGGAGCGTGAATCTCTTAGAGAGTAGCTGTGATTTGATAGTTATTGACGCTGGGCAGACAGGTCTTTGATGTTGGGTCCTAGAAAGTTGTCAACGCTGTGGAGATTTGCATTTGGTGTTTGTTCAAGAAGACTATGCAGAAATAATATACTTGTTCTTCAACTTTGCCAGCACAACTTGAATTCTTTCCTTGAACCAAAAAATGAAGCTCATCCTCACATATCCACGGTGTGAACCCGCCCACCTCCTAACTCCATCTAGTCAATCCATCACCAAGCGATCATCCAAACCTCACCAATCAATGTAGACCTTGGTAGTCGTACAAGGTAGTCACCTGGCGCACCTCCATTCGACAAAAATGCATGCCAATGAAACATATCACGTAGAGCTTCGGTGTCTTAGAACTTGCTTTCTCTTCAGCTCCAAGTTCTTGGTTGGTGTAACACGGAAGTGAAAATCAGACCCGGCAATTTGGTCGCTAGTGCATGCACGGTAGGGGAATAAGGGGGGCGATTCTGCCGATCCTCACCGCTCGCTGCGGGGTACCTCCTCCGCAATGCAGCCCGCTTACTCACATCTCATGTACAAAGGAGATACAAGGGAAAGATAAAGGATAACATGAAACCGTGATACGTGTTTAAGCTCCTTTAGTCTTTGCAATTGGAAAATAAGTCGAAGATCTCGAGCCATAGAATTTAAATCATTAGCAGCGTCTATGCGACCACTTCATCCAACCTGTAGACGCATTCTTCTGCCAACTATTCAAATATACAACCCTTTTCCGCGCCGTCCTTTCCACCTTACACACTCTGCTTCCCAAAAAGCTGCTTTTCAAAGCAAATTATCAGACCAATCCTCAATCACACGCAATTTCAAAACCATGACCTCATCTAGCGCATACAATAGTATAATCCTCGGCTCCGGCCAAGCAGCCACACCACTTGCGCTCCACCTGRTYTCATTAGGTCARAAAGTAGCACTGATAGAAAAATCYCATATTGGAGGATGTTGCGTCAATGAAGGGTGCACACCTACCAAGACGTTGATTGCGAGTGGGAGAGCCGCGTATTTGACGAGGAGAGGTCAGGATTATGGGATCCACACGAAAAATGGAGAGGGCGAGAATGATGTTTTTGTTGACATGGAGAGGGTGAGAGAAAGGAAGCGAGAGATCATCAAAAGTTTTAGAGGCGGGAGTGAGAAGAAATTGGCGGCGGCGGGTGTGGATGTTATTATGGGTGCGGGTAGTTTTGTGGATGGGAAGACTTTGAGCGTGAAAACTAATGATGGGGATGAGAAGACTGTGAGCGCAGAGAAGATCTTTATCAATGTCGGAGAAAGGCCAACCCCTCCGAGGATTGAAGGAATTGAGAAGATCGATAAAGATTTAGTCCTGGATTCGACGAGTATTCAGGAGCTGGGTACTGTCCCGGGGCATTTGGTTGTAGTTGGAGGTGGCTATGTCGGCTTGGAGTTTGCGCAGTTGTTCCGGAGACTTGGTGCAGAAGTAACGGTACTTCAGAGAGGGAAACAGCTGCTCCCAAGAGAGGATCCAGACATCGCCGAAGAGCTTCGAAATATCCTAAGCGAAGATGGGCTGAAAATCGAACTTGAGACCGAAGCCGTTGAGATCACTCCCGCTGACAAGGSTAATTTCAAGTTGACTACTAAAAGCAAGTCCACAGGATCATCTTCCTCAATAAATGGAACGCACCTCCTCTACGCCGCTGGACGAATTCCCAATACCGACACCCTCAACCTGTCAGCCGCAGGGATCAAAAGAAATCCGAAAGGCTACATTGAAGCYAACGAATACCTCGAGACAAGCGCTAAAAATGTGTACGTGATGGGAGATGTCAAAGGACCACCAGCATTCACACACATCTCCTACGATGACTTCCGCATCATAAAGCACAACCTCGCATCCTCCACCTCCYCTCCGATAGCAAAGAAGTCCATCGCAAGCCGGCTGGTTCCATACGTAGTATACACTGAYCCACAACTCGGGCATATCGGTCTGCATCATGCGGAAGCACTTCATCAGTTTCCAGGCAGGAATATCAAGACTGCTGCAATGCCGATGAGATATGTAGCYAGAGCATTRGAGACGGATGAGACGAGAGGAATGATGAAAGCGGTGGTGGATGGCGATACGGGAGAGATCCTGGGCTTTACATGCTTGGGAATGGAGGGTGGCGAAGTGATGAGTGTGGTTCAGATGGCTATGATAGGTGGGCAAAGCTGGGAGGTATTGAGAGATGCTGTGTGGGCCCATCCTAGTCTGGCAGAATGTTTGAATAATTTATGGGGCTTTCTGAGTGAGAGGAGGTAGTTTGAGGAGTATATAATTGGAAATTGTGGGCGACGCTCCTTGGTGGGATCATGAATTCGGCATGTGAAAATTGAGGAAATGTAGCTGCAGCCATTGGCTTGGTAGACGGACCTGCGATTTCGTAAATTCAGCCGACAATGAACTTCAAAGGCGCYAAAGAAGGTTGACCTTGTGTATTTTGTGTTTTTATATTGTCTCTGTGGAAGGACAGCAATGTYAGTCAGCTTTTGCTAGGGGTCAATCTGAAAGCCAGCTCCCAAGCATTGTGCAAGAAAGTCTGACACAATTACACGATATRCGTGCTTACGACCTGACGAAGATTYGCTGCGCGAACCTCACTGGAAAGTGAGTTGCTCATCCTGATACGGCCATATTCAGTATATGTCCACTAAGGATAATAACCTTTTCTAACGCCAGTGATATCCTGCAACCCAAATTCCAGCCCACTGCCAAACCCAGAATCGAAACACCTAGCCTTCCCATACTTTCATCAAGCATTCAACTACATAGGCATTCTCCTCATTTCTTCCACCGTCCAATATTTCCTCATATTCTCCGCCCCAAGCGTCTTCACCTCCTCATCCAGATGCGCCCACAGTACATCCCCCCACTTCATCCTTTCTCCCATCTCACTCAATACCAACTCTCTCTCGCCCCTCCTAACCTCATCCACATACGTCTCTAGCAAATCCATACCCTTATGGATCTGCTTGTGCTGCTCTAACAACAAAGCCGTATTTTTGAATTGCGGCATCTTGCGCGCGAGCACCGGGAAGATGTGATGTTCTTCGATCGAGTGGTGGGTATTGAGATGGGATGTAAATTGCGAGGCCATGGAGAGGAATTGCTTTAGGGATGTCGAGGCTGGACGACGATTATTTGTGCATGCCGAAGAAAGGGTCGTCCAGGTTTGGCGAAAATGATTATGCTCAGAGAATGTTAAATCCCGTCTTATTCTGAGACCTAGATGCACTCACGAAATACTCCATATGTTCTGCCATACTATTATACGCTCTGAACTCTGCCGCGGTCAATTTCGGCAATTTCTTCTCCTCTGCAACCTCTGCTTTGGGTTCCTCCTTCTTAACCTCCTCGATGTTCTTGATCGCCTCTTCCCTCACCTCATTCTTGCACAAGATATCAGCTTCGTTCGGTAGATCCGCCATACTTCTCAGGTTCTGTTTTGACGTTCCCGACCAAGAGAATGCACGTATACCAATAGATCTAGATGATCTAGGCGCGCTGGCGCGTGGAAAATGAGACGAAGATGTAAGAATCCTAGTCACGAAAGAGCGCATAGGGAGGTTAAACCGATAGAGAAAAGGAAAAAAATGATATTAAATCACCATGTGAATAGAGAGAAAGAAAGAACAGGAAGGAGAAGGAGGGGGGAGTAATAGATGCACTATGAGTGGTCGCGTTGGTGCGCTTTTGGTGCTGACCAAAATATTTATCAGACGTCGAGGATCGATAAGCCGACAAGTGGGCTTTGTCTTAGCGGCCTCCGGCCGAGCTTGAGTTCCGAGATGACTCCCGATCGCGGCCCGAATTTATGTCTTCACGTGGGTCGAGTCTACACTTAACGAATTCTACATCCTACTCCAGGGGATTCAATCGAATTCGATTGTAAAGCCACCTTAGTGAAGTCAGTCTCCGCTATCATGTCTTCTAATTGGAAAATTCGTTCGGAAAGCTAGGGATATATATGTATTTTTCACTTCGAGGCGTGTGGGATGCGTGGTTGGAAACACTAAGTTGAGATGGAAATTGAATTAACATAGAGCTACAACTCAATATGTCCCGATAGATTATCCTTCGACAGCTAGATGAATCATAGCGTCAGACACATACGTAGCCGTCACAGACGCGTATGGTGCAGTATTATATATACGGAACATCAGCGAAATATCAAACTCCATCCCCTTCTAGTTATGCGTAGATCGCTCGCTGGTATATTCTGATGCAAATTCGAGGCTGAGAGGGGCCTCTTTAAAACTAAAGAAAAACAGATCTGGTCATGATAATCGTTCAAACTTCTTGCACCCAGAGCTGGAATAATTGGTTAGCAAATGTCAAGTAAGCGAGGATATCGGGTAGACTCACCTCCATCTTGCCCATGTCAAGCCTCTCCTTTTTCGCGTTCGATTTTACAGCCATGATAATCATATCCAAATCATCCTGATCTCCTAAGGTGATCATATCTCCATTTGGCATGTCATCGTCGCGAACCTTGATCTTGAAACGCTTGCGGAGACCGAACTTGTCGCGTATCCTGTCTACCAGATCTGGAAATTCGACTGCCGCTCCGATCATGATGTACCGCACATCCTCGGAATGCACCTTGACGCGTATCTTTCGAATATCGGGCCGTCTTGATCCACCACGCCCACTACCGCCTCCAACGCTCGAAGGAGCGCGTCGAGGTGGTGGTCTGCTTGAGACCATCTCGAAATCATTCTCGTCAAAGGACCCGTCATCATAGTCGCTGGCGTCTTCTTCCTCCTCCTCGATGTACTTTGGCTGTTTGCGCGGAGGATTTCTACTGTTGCGTCCGCTCGAATACATGTCGTAGAGCTCCCCGGGGTAGTCATCCTCTTCTTCATCAGATTGTCTTCGTTGATTCCGAGGTCGGGACCGTGGGCTCTCTCGGGTCTCTCGAGATGAGTATTGCCTAGAGGGAGGACCTCTTGGTTCTGAAGCTGTTCGCGTAGTTCCAATTCTCTTCTCCGGCGATCTTCCGTCATCACGAATCTCATAGCGTTCATTTGGTCGTGCTTTGTCGATGTTAAGTTTAGCAGGCATTGGTTTTGGTCCATTCCGAACGGATGCCCCACGGGTCATGCCTCCACTACTAGACGAGGTGGTACTACCCTTCTCTGACTCCGGAGGTGGCGTGGGTGGGAAAACGTTGCGGCCAATAGGAGGTTCTGATTGCTGTCTCTTGCTTTGAAGCCCTGGCTTAACAAGATTTGAAGCAGCATAAGAAATATTTTCGGTCGGTCGATCGTCCTTGATATCGGCTTTACCGGCCTGCTTAATTAGCGGTGTTCCCAAGTTTGTACGAGGATCAGCTTACATTCTTGATTTCAGATCCAGCGAAACCAGTGAAAGCGTTTGCCCTGTCTGAAGCGGCCACCAAGCGAGCTTTGCCCAAATAGTCCTTCGTTTTCAAATTCTTGACTTTGGCTTGATTTGGTCTGTAGACCACTCCGACGGGAATCGAAAAGACAGTATAGCCCTAGGATGATTAGCACAGAACAAGTTCTTACAAGCACATTTCCTTACCTCTGCCTCCTCTTTGATTGCCTCATCGATGACGTTGTGGTCCTCGACAACCTTTTCTTTAACGGCGAATGAGAAGTCCTGCATTCCCGCCTCCTTTTGTTGTAGATATATATAGCATAACCCGCGGTTGAAGAGCACTTCACAAGAGTAGAGCTTGAACATGAGACCCAGTTGTGCATAGTCGATCATGTTGTTGCCTCGAAGGTATAGAAGGGTGTCGTTGAAATTTGCCAAAGCTTCCTCGAAATCGCCSACCAAAAAATTCGAAACACCCTGTTGAAAGTATGCCACAGCTAGATATTGATCCAGTCGCACTGCTCGTTGGTAGCACTCCACCTACAAACAGTTAATTCAATCGCGATGGAAGGGGTGCCACKGAGGRACCCACAGCTTTCTCGTGCTCGCCGAGCGTGGCATGAATCACACCACAATTGAACAGAATTTTCGAAGTATCGGAGATTCCATCGAATTCCTTCAAGGCCTCGTCGAACTCGTTCCCATCATAGTGGCCGAGTGCCTTYACCCAAGTTTCGATTTCCTGTTTTTTTGGGCAGAATCAGCATCGAGTCCTCGTCAAAGTTCGAGCGCTTAGACTCACTTGTTTCAAAGACATTGCAAGCACACCAAGATGATTCCTCCTATTCTTGAGATGTTGCTATCGCTGGTCGCCGTCGTAGCGACCAGCTACGTATCGGCTCGAAGCTCGAAGTTGGAGCTATTAAGCTATCCAAGACTTTTCTCCGGCGGTGTGGTGTGCCGAGATCGAGGTTCGAAATCCACCTCCAACTTTGTCCACTATCGTTACTTTCTTCCTAATTCCCAATGGTTTTCCTAATATCCAGAGGCGATTGCTTGCGGATGCGTAGTTTGTAGATTAAGGGTGTGGGGAGGTTCCGTTGACTATTATTTTAGTGTTGTGACTTGTCAATTAGTGCTGCGGTCGATGCCGAGGCGGCGGGGTTTTAAGGAGAGTGTTGGCACGTTGTTCCGAAAAACGTCAAAGTTTGACTGTATTGTGCGAGATGCTAAAGATTGAAGATGTGCAACGAGGGAGGATGAGAAATGTGGTTGAAGGTGGTGTGGGAGGGGGAGGGAGAAAATGAGTGGGCGGGAAGAGGGTACGAGTCCATTCGGCGTCGAGCGGCAGCGCGTAACACGATAATCGAACAACCCTCGTCAGTTTAGCGTGCGCCGAATGGTACGAAGTAGTACCGGTACGTACGGACTGAGTACGGCTGGTTTCGGTATTTTGGGCTTGCCAGAGTCGAGAGGAGCGAGGCCGTCTTAGGCAAGACCAGACAAGCAGACAAGCAGACAAGACACCAAGTGAGGCAAGCGAGGCACACTTTCTGGAGGCAGCGGCAGCGGGGCCTGGTCTGGCCAAAGCTGTCGCGGGTCGATGCTTATGCGGCCGGGGAGCCAGTTGCATCAAAAACCTAGCCGTGAGGCACGTCGAGCAATGTTGGCGGTTGTAGGAGGCAGGAGAGAGGAGAAGAAGAAGAGGCTATTCCACGCAGAGTCGCGGCGCCGAGAGGTTCTTTGAACGATTGCACGAAGCGATATGTGATAGTGACAGAGAATGGAATAAAGAAGTATTGAATTGTTCTTGGTGTCACGCCGTTGTCACTCGGCTCGACCCCCCTTTTGGATASACCAAGTCTTGGATCAGTCAGTGCGGCGAAGTGAGCAGACAACCCATCGCTGCTTGAAGATCCAGTATCAACTCGTCGAGCTGGTCCGCAGCGGTGTTCGAGTGCTTCCACATTCTTTGACTCTTCGAGATTCAAGAAGCAGACCGACCAGGGTGAACAGAGCAAAAACGTGCCAAAGGCAGATCACGCAGGGCAAAGTCGCAGATTCTATCGGATAAGTATCACAGTCGCAAGGTTTTTTATACAGCATCCTCCGTCATGGACCTCCGTACACGGATTATTGCAGCCCATTGCAATAATTTCTTGGAAACCTTATTTACCCTGCCTGATCTACGTATAATGGGTCTGTACTGTTTGAAGGAGGTCTTAGTATTTGTACAGAAACAGGTACTACGAAGTACTTAAGGGGGCACTTCCTCTCCTTCTCCTGTGTACGACAAGGAGTTTGTGCTTAGGACAGCACTCAATTAGAAGGTATGATTCTCGTGATAATATTTGTATTTTAACCGACCTACAAAGTGGTATGAATAACCTAAAACGGTGATCCAATTTAGTTATCCAAATTGTGAAAGTACCCTGTAAACCACCCTAGCTACATGATCAGCCTGCCCCGATTTAGCCCCGTATTATCACGGGTTTCCGGAGTAATTCTTGCAATGGGCTGTACATACTACTTACACAAGCAAGAGGGCATATCGGTCTTCAAAGATTCCATTAGGCTTCTATGCAAACCTGCTTGGAGGAGGGAGGAGAGAGATGTTGGTCGAAGCCACTCATTGACGGGTTGCAACGTTCACCCCATTGTTGGGTACAGGAACCATGACGACCACATGTCCAACATGCGAAGTTCATCAATTCAATCAAAGTCCACAGGGAAGCAGTCAGCATGTGGCGTCAGGGCGGCAAGTGTTCCAAAGTTGTACGGAGCTGGCAATTGGTTCGAATGGAGCGAACCACTGCGCTTCTGTCACGAGAGGCGTTGCAGGGCGCGTAGCTTCTGGTTGCGAGAAGCTAGATTCAACGGCCTCATAAAGCCAGACCAACAATACACGCCTACGAATGGCCTACGAATACATATCTCCAACCAGTCCCCATGAGACCCCTATGCTGAAAGTTTATTCGCCGTCTTTTTGAATTTGGTCAATCGTTCTGGAATTGTCGATCTTGCCAATGGTTTCCCTCAATACTCGTCGATCAATAAGACGTTTCCTACCGGGTATGCTTACTTAGTCCACGTTGGATATCTTCCACCATACGGAGTACGACGGGACAGTTCTCGACATCACTCGGYTAGCTATCATTTCATCTAGTACGGATTAGCACGCCTTTCCCTACGCTCGTAACTCGATTAATACGCACACAGCCCATCCCCAACCCCTCGAAAACGAATAGGAGAGCCAAACCCGAGTCTACTCAGACGAAGTTTATCCCGTTAATGAACAGCCAAGTTACCAAGACTGCTTTGCCCATCTCGTGATAATGCTCAAGAATCGAAGTCCTCCCAAGAGCATACCCARATATCTTGGAATCCACTGAATAGGCTCATGGCAGTCGCGATCCCCTGTGCGCAAAACGCTTGGCGGTGTCAGAAGGCTGAACAAATGTGCTTCGAAACTCGCTTGCGACTCAACGTCGTTTGAGCGTTCAATGCGACAAGCGACGACAAAGCGCCACAATGATGATCGGGTGCGATGTATCGGTCCTGAGTAATTGGAGGAACAGCCTCACAAACGCTAATATCTATGAAAGGTAGGGCTGTTGTATTTGGCTTAACGTATTAGTATTGAAACTATTAAAATCCCAAATACACGTATCTATTAAGCCTCCGATACGGGGTATAAAAAGTTATACATATTATGTATAGTATTATATATATATATAATTTTTTTATACTTATTTTATCGCTATTTTATAAGTATTTATACAGACTTTCGTCCCTGCGGGGCCCTATATGGGTCGGCCTACTCTTGGCAGGCTAAAATAGGCTAGCTATCACGTAATGTGTATTGTTCACTAAAAGCCAAATATGTAATGTATTAGATTATAGCCAAATACATATATTTGGACACCCCTAACGAAAGGACTTAGTCGAAGCGGTGATCATCCACTCGATCTACGAAGTAGATAACCGTACGCCTCTCCTGCGCGCCGGGGCCCCTTTATGTTCAGAAACCAGTTTTGATCACCCTCATGGCTTGCAAGATCAAAAACAAGCAATTCTGAAGTGCCCACTTACTTCGTAAGACCGCTCGAAACGTATCGCCCTGTTGACCCACGTGCATGAAAGCTCTACGTTTGACCTTTACCATTGTTAGGTTAGACTGAAAAGTTCAGATTGTCGTCTATCCCTTCGCTATTTCCTATCTGAGCTATGGGGCAATTCATCAGACCATCCCCTCAAAGCCCATTTATCGTCCCATATAATCACAGCATACCCTTTCTCACCTCATCCTTCCTCTCCTCCCATAACGTCTTTCCTGAACAAGAGCAAACCGTTTTGTCATTATCCCACACCCCAGCGCTCCTGGCAATTACACCAACCAGTATATCGTCGTCATTCTTATCAAATCTGCCTTCCCCTTCATGTTGTTTTGAGACAATCATTCCCCTTCCAATCATCTCCCATATCTGGATTGGCTTATCAATAAAAACACTTCCAATTCCATCCTTGCCCACAGATACCGGTCCAAGAAAGCCTCTTGGTTTGAGAGCATTTTCCTTAGGGTCAACCCAGATACCCTTGGTTGAAACAGCGCCCTCGGAGATGTCACCTGTTTCCCTGATCGTTGCCCAATAGTTTCCTGGTGATAATCCGCGTATCGTAAGGTCAATTAGAGTGAGGTTTGGAGCAACCTGAACCATACGAGCTAAGCCTCTCACTTTCTCCGATACTGAAGTTGAGTGCGTCTCAAGAATGCATACCGCAGCACCTAATCACATTGATTACCCCGTGTTTACATTTCATCGCATTTCGTGGCGCGAGGACTCACTGTTCGAGGTCCCGGAGCCTCGCAGAATCGCATCTCGTCCAGTGGCTTGAATTGCAGCAACGATTGCTGAAGGTGCAGCTGTAAGGGCATAGTTAGGATCATGTATCATGCGATCTTGTTGTAAACTGAATAAGTCGGACYAACCTGTTCCTTCGATACTAACTAGCTGGTCTTTGAGATTTGCCTCGACTTTCTGGATACCAGAGAGCTTGTGCAAAGATCCCGATATGTCCGCTATGCATGACTCACAGGTCATAGGCACTGCGAAAAGTGTCTATAAAGTCGTAAGAAGGGGAGTGCACACGTGATGACTAAACCATGGATATGAGAGACTTACTTGGAAAGGAATCGTGACAACCATCGTCAGAGATTTCTGAAGAGAACAAAACAAGGTTTCACAGATATAAAGTATGTGTTGAGCTCYACGTACTTTGCGGTCTTGTAATCAAGTCCTATAATAAATTGAGGTCGAGAATGGGAGCTTTGAAATCATAGTCAACTACGGCTTAACGTCGGCAATTGATCCGAAGCTAAGAAAATAAATGCCAAGCCTCGAGTATAACCTCACTCCAGCGTGACGCCCAACACGTCTTCATCAACGACCCTTCCCTGCCACACGACATATAAATTGGCGTCTGGGTCCGCCGCAATCATGTCACAAACAATTGGCAAAGTATGTCTTCACTTTCAATGCTTGCAATGTCATCAATACTGACCAGATGAAAGACTAACCTAGCCTACGCGCGAACGTGGCATCACATCTCTGCCACCACTCCCCACCATGCCCTCAGCACAATCAGACCCGTCCCATCACCTACGAACCCTGCTATAACACCTCCTCCCCTCGGTCGACTAGCCTCCCGCATCGCCACGCTCTTGATGGGCAAACAYAAGCCCATCTGGGATCCATCAACCGACTGCGGCGACTACGTAGTCGTGACCAACTGCTCATATCTCCACACAACCGGCAAGAAACGTTGGCAGAAGCTCTACTACAGACATAACACACGACCGGGAAACTTACAGAAGATTAGTATGGATGGGTTAATGGCGAAATTAGGAGGTGCGGAGGTTTTGAGGAAGGCTGTTAGTGGCATGYTGCCGAAGAATMGGTTGAGAGATGATAGATTGAATCGGCTGAAGGCTTTCGAGGGGGAGGCGAATCCATATAAGAAGAATATCGTAARATTTGAGGGCAGGTCGATGATCGCAAAATGGCCCACCGAGGAAGCTGTGCGCGCGGCCGGAAAGGAAGCGAGATTATAGGATATGCTGCCAGGTTTTTTGTTCTGATGGCGTGGAGGATAAATAGAGACATAAGTCTCGAATGTTCCATACCCATTATTTGACATCTTTTGGTAAGGGTCAAAGGAGCTTTGGAGGGGAATGTACAAGTATGTGTATATGGAGTAGAAATGTAACAAATGCACTCTTCAACGACTCAAAACTTCCGTTTTTCTAACGAGGGAACATGTGGATAATAGGAAGGTCCGAAATGACTGTAAACTACTAAGCTCCTTCTGATGCAGTCGTTCTTAGACGAAGAGGACACTACAAGATGACCAAGACCCTCTTCAGTGCCGCAATATCATCCTCTAATCTTGCCATTGCTTTCTCGATGCYAGCTTTATTTGCTTCAAGCTCTTCAATCTTTGCCACTAGCGATGCTTTATCGAGTGAGCTGAAGGTCACATCTGCAATGATACCATGGCTATCGCAGTTGCCATCGTTGCCGTCATGGGAATCCACCTCACCGATAGCAGACGCTGTCGATTCGCTCGCAATAAGCTCTTTCTCTAYCCCATRGATACGTTTTAAATACTCAGAAAGATTGTCCTTCCGCATAAACCCTTGTCTGCGACGCTTGCAGCCAACTCTTGGGCAGTTGTACTTTCGCTTTTCTTAGTTATGAACACTAAGCTGGTGACGTTTTAGATCGCCAGCACTACCGAAAGATCGAGTCTTACAGTTTGTGGCGGTATATTTGTAGGGCCGGAGATGCTTGATTTCCATATGTTTCCTGTCTCTATTAGAAACAATTCTTCTTCATAGGGCCGACACTCACCTCAGCGCTGATCTGTAGGTGAAAATCTAGGGATCCGCGCAATCTTGATACTGGCAAGCTGCCGGTCGGAAAGGAATTTCTTCGCTGATGACGTTGTTCGGGACATAGGTTTCGGGCTGGTCGCTACACATCACGCACGTCAGCTGTCATTCCAGACAAGTGCCTACCCACAGCTAATGGCTTCATAATATAGAGCATAGTATAGCGTTCCCACACCATAGGAGAGTGGCATACCGACTACGGAGGGTATCATGAGTGTCACCAAATGGGTCTGCTGCTAAAGAATAGCGGTTGGCAAAACTGGCTAGCTTCTCAGTAAGTCATAAGCAACCTCGATTATCTATGCTTACATTCGAGTTCTTTGGGACAAATGTCGACGAATCTTAGGACAGAGACAGCTGATAGGTTTTTACGTACTAGAATATTAACTTGTGCTCCATTTCACAATTTAGAGTCTTACCATACCGAGTACACCAAAGCCTAGCCAGTTATTCCTAATGTTACCCACGAATCAGCCTCTATGCCTTGACGGACCCAACGCATGACGACTATCAAGGAAACCCGGCTGACGGTGGTTCAGGTCCACGACAGGTCCACGAATGAGAATGCCAAAACGTATGGACGTACCAGTTCCTTTCCAATAGGGCCGCTGGCTTTTCCTTGAATTTGGTTTTGCCCGATTTACCCAACCATCCGGTGTCAGTGGTGTTAGTGGAAGATCTTTGTCGTAGGGGAAGAGATGTATCTCAAATGTGGTCTATCGAATCCTGACTAGGGTGTCCTAAGATCTCCAATACTCCAGAACGTCGCGCAAACTTTGGGGGCTTTGCAAGAACATACTCAGCCTCAAATCCAGATATGTCGTCCGTCTAGATCGAATACTGTCTCGTCACAATGTTTTCACTGATGCACTGTCGTGTTAGAAACTACATTAGATGTTTAGCGAAAGATGGCAGAAGACTCACGCGCCATCACTCGTTGCATTACCCGCCATATTTGAAGTTTTCTTAGTCCTGGAATAGCGTTTGCGACTAGATTTGAAGAACTCTTCTCAATATCAACACAAATGAATCTTTGGGTCCTTGAGGTGTTAGGGAGTTTTCAAGTCAAATCTCAAGTGCTCAAGAGCCTCGTTCGCCCTTCTGCCTTGTTTACGCCTTGCTGACGCCCTGTCAACTGAAAGCCTTTAGTAAGCGAGACGGACCGATTTCCTTATTTTGCAGAAGCTTGCCGTTTCCGATTTTGTCAACCTAGTGTATAGATTGTTCATATTGGTGGAACCTTTGCACCCCTGTGTCACTCGAGAACACGCTCGGCGTCGAAGTAGATTTAGTGCAGATGCAGACTAAATGAGTCGATGTGGAACCACMATCTCCTCAAAGCTCAACGTCAATCTCTTCTGTAGCCCTCAGGKTGCCGACAAGCTCACCACTTCGACGGCATTGTAGTCCGACGTGGCGTATGCTCTCGTGGTACCATGGCAACAAGCCACTGCGGAGGAAGCCTTCCATGGTTCGTGGCGCACCTTGATCACGCTGACAAGGAGAGGTGGATGGCTTTATTACGGTGGCAGCYTCCGCCTTGGTTGTGATTTGGCCGTTTCTACGTATCTGATCTTCATTCGGAGCCTTTTGATGCGTGTGCAGCTGTTCATGCTAATCTAATGTCCAGAAATTCGTCCATCAAATATCTGAAGTGAAGTTGACTTAGCCAAATATATCGCGTAAGCGGTGTGGTCGTTGCCACAGATACAGTCTCTTGTCTCGGTGAATATACCGGAATTACTTACGATATTGAACTTTAAATCTTCGTCTTTGTGGCGTATTGTCCAATCACTGATAGTGCTTTGCGAGCAATTTGTGCAACCTGGATGGCAAGCAAGGGAGAAGATTCACCTCCTTGGGGAATAGCTAAACGAGACGGGATGTTTACTTCTCTTATAAAATCCAGATCTTTCTTCCCCGCACACGTCTTTTGTTTCTCTCCGAAACATATCAATCAGTTTCACATACACCAAAAAGACTTCAAAGATGTTGGGAACGAACCTCATCACCTCACTGCTGCTTGCGAGCGCCCCTCTCTTGGCTTCTGCCTTTCCAGGTATGGCAGAGACCGGATCCAAGGCAGAGCTGTACGAGAGTAAGTATAATGCCATCTGTAAAACCTATGATGGGATACTGATGATTCTCAGGAGCTCTTCCAGTAATCCCATTCCCTGAGTATCCTGGTGCTCCTCGCCATGGTCAATACAACAAATTCGACCCTGTAGCACAACGAATCTCTACAACCGGTTCGCACGCGTTCAACCCACCTGGACCAGGTGACCAGCGTGGCCCTTGTCCTGCTCTCAATGCCATGGCAAACCATGGTTATCTTCCCCATGATGGTATCGCAGATCGCCAAACTATCATCCAGGGTTGTGCCGACGCTTTCAATTTCGACATTGGCCCAACTCTCGTTCTTTATGTCCAGAGCATCCTGTTTGATGGTGATCCAGTCACCGGAAGATTTAGTATTGGTTTTCATTCCGACAAGACTAATTCGCTTGGTCTTGTTGGCAATTTACTCGGTAATGAGTCTGGTAAGTTCACCCTTGGCTCCTCCATCCCGATAACTTGTCTATTTACTCTTCTGAGTAAATGTTCTTGCGAAACACAATTCAGCTTTGCTAATTTCTGYTGTGCTCTCATTAGGCATCTGCGCATATGGACATAATCACGTCGAAGGAGATTCCTCTATCACTCGTGGCGACGTAAGTTCCTCTGTAGTCTCTGGCGAATGCCTAAGTACCGTACCGTTGCACTTATTCCATACTGACGTTCTTGGAATATAGTGGCTTGCCCCTAATCACAATTCCAACTGCGCTGCATATCCAGAGTTCGCTCAAGAGCTCCTTAACCTCGGTGTTCTCCGCAATGGCCCTTCTGGCCTCTTAACCAACCGCGTACTTGCAGAGCACTCGGTCAACCGCCGATTATACTCTATCGCAACAAACCCCAACTTCTTTGCTCCTCCATTTGCTGGCCTGGTTGGATCCTTTGCCCCACACTTGTTCACCTCGGTTATCATGGCCAACCATAGCGCACAAAACCCTCGTGGAATACTCACTCCCGAAAGCTTCATGAGTCTTTGGGGGCTCTCACGCGTAAATGGTCAATTGACGTACAAGTATGGTTGGGAGCGCATTCCGGATATCTACTACAAGGGAGGCAACGATGATAAATGGGATACTGCTGGTATTACATCCTCGCGCCTTCTATCCCCAGACCCAATACTAAGTTTTTCACAGATATCGTTCTTTCTATTACACAGAAATGTATCTCATGGCCAGAGAGTTGTAATCTTGGCGGTAACACTGGAACCGTGAACTCATTTGTCGGCTTAAACCTCGGAGACATTTCAGGTGGTCTAGTCAACAACGTCGCGGACTTGACAGATCCTGCAAAACTCTCATGCTTCCTCCGTCTGTCGGTCCAAGCAGTAGCACCCACCTTTCTGAACAACATCTTCAGTGGATCGCTTTTAGCACCTGCCCTGGCGCTCATCCCGACGCAGCTTATTCCTGCTCTCAATTACTTTGGTCTTTGTCCAAATAATCCACAGGGCAAGAACATCTTCTCTCCAACCAGCCCCTATCCTGGAGCTAGATTGATGAGTAAGGGACCACGAAACCCATAYTGATCTTGAGCTRGAGATGGGACTTGWCCTTTGAACTGATTCTTCGTCGGTTATGCTTTGCTACTTGCTAATGTAGTCAGTATTTAGTTCTCGTGGTTTGCAGTRCCTACGAAAATACATACATGAAGAAAGCATTCCAGTCCAATTCTTACGTCGTGAAACCTTTATGCGGTAAGATCCAAAACCTCCACCCTGATCCCATCTTGTTTTTAATCATTGGCCTTCGTGGTCGCGGGACGTCCAGCCTGCCCTTTCCCCATGATGTAAGAGGATTCATGAGTGAGACAGTATTTCAGCCATGTCTCTCATAGCCTGTTGTGTAACCAAAGTTATAAATAGAGCATCGCTSTAGTCCTGTGTAACTCCGAAAGACATACTCTTTATGAGAAACAACAAGTAATTGCGAAGATAGATGACTTAGCAATCAGCATGATACCAAAAGTGAAACCTCATTGGACGTGACATTGTCACTGTCGGCCAGCCTGGTAGGCATCGTCTCGAGTGCGCGGAGCGAAGATTGCCTCTTGACGTCGTTGGCCTGAGAAAATACTCCACAACTTAAGCGAGCTAACACATGGTGCATGCTGCGGAAGACGTCTCGTGGTGAACGAAAGGTCAAGAAAGCAGCGTGAATCAGTGTCGACTTATGATAAATGACACTTTGCTATATATTTAAGTAAGGATATCTTCCTTACCCACGTGAGTGTCTCAAAGACTCTGAAACAACAGGACTCTAATGTGTTATTTTGTCTATCTTACAAGAAGAAGTTTCAAGTAGCTAAGATACCCGACCAGCGCCTTGAATTAGCCACTTGAAGGAAACAATAGGTCGATAATTTATCCTAGGCATTGTGACAAGTTTTAATGGCCGGTTTGACATCAGTCATGACGCATCAATATTCCTGCACTGCCCTACCTTCAGAAACCCGCTTCCGTCTACTCGAAATCCTGCCATCAGTAGATAGGAAAGCAGCCATCGAAGGAAATCTTATCATTCATCGAGTTCAAGACGCACACACCTACGAAAGTCTCTCCTACACATGGAGCGACGAAGACGCTAACCGAACTATGATATTAGATGGACTGCCATTCAAGCTCCGCCCGAACCTCGAAGATGGCTTGCGACAACTTCGACACACCGATAAAACTCGATGTCTGTGGATAGATGCAATTTGCATTAATCAGCTTGATATTCCTAAGCGTGGTAGTCAAGTGCGACAAATGCGGGATATATACGCATTTGTGCAGCGAGTTCTTGTCTGTCTGGGTGAGTTTGATAGTAGGGTTGACTTCTGTGATCATGCGTTCTCGTTTATTCCCGTGCTCACAAACATGATTAAAGAACGAGTATTCGAATCGCACTTGAAGAGTCAGACTGTAGATCCGAGATTAGGCACTGCGGATTTTCAACGTCGGCTGCTAGGACTACTCAAATTGTGTTTCCGTCCGTATTGGTCTAGAGTCTGGATACTACAGGAAGTAGTGGTTGCACGACAAGCGACTCTTTTCCACGGCCCACATCAGCTTCCGTGAGAGAGCATGGAGGATCCTGTTTCACAGATGGAACGACTCCCAAACCGCCCGATCTTGCAACAGTGGTACAATCTGGACAATCTTGCGAACTTATAGTTCTCTGGCTTCGAAGCCTTGCGTCTGATTAAGATGTGCAGGTCGCAATGGCGAATGAGCGAACACATAGTCCTCGCTGGCATGATACAAATGAGATCCCACCTCAGTTCCAAAGCCTCGGATCCGCGAGATCAAATCTATGCAGTTCTTGGACTATTAGGAGATGAGCAGAGGGGAGGCGTTATTGTGGATTACAGTATTTCTTGGGAAGATCTTTATACTCGAGTGTTTGGCAATTGGCTTCTCTCGGAAGGTGATCTGTATCACCTAGCTTGGCTTGTAGGCAACAATAGCGTAGCTAGCTTTGACAGCGCCTTGCCTTCTTGGGTTCCGGACTTCCGCCTTCCAGTTGGAGTGAGACAATTTTCATCTCGATGGTCTAATCTTTTTGGAAATCGAGAATGGAAACCGCTTTTATACAACGCTTCCGGAAGAGCGTTAAGTTCTGCCGTCAAGGAGAACAACGACAGTCTATCCGGAAACTACAAAAGAGTGGATTTCACCAACCACATACTGAGCCCCAGGGGCGTGGAATTCGATACCATCAAACTTGTTGGTACACCAGCGCCAACAATAAAAGACCGACTCACATCCGAGTTGGTAGAGATGAACGCCTTTAAAAACTGGATTGAGATGGCTCACAAAGAAACCTCCAAATA